>CAUYSK010013896.1:0-62799 GCA_963575035.1 Avahi laniger | reverse complement strand
AAGGTCGCTGGGGAGGAGGGGGCCCAGGTAAGGATCAAAAGGGAGAAAGCCCGGTAGTGGAATTTCTAAGAATTCCACTTTAGTGGAATTGTCCAATCTTCCACTTCATTCCTCCCTTTTGATGCCCCTATATATCTATATATCATGAGGTATTTATCCTCATGTATTTAACTAGTAAGTGGCAGAGCTGAGCTTTGAACCCAGCAGTCTGATTCGGACCCTGTACTCAGATTTTTTTTATCAAAAATATTCCTCCACTGGAATATTAGTTCATATTCCATTTTCTTGATGGAACCATAGAAGGAGAAAATGTTGTATTTGGGATGCTTCTTAGGGACCATGCATTCAAACCATTTATTTTATAAATGAGCAAAATGAGGCCAATTTAAGAAAGGAAAAAATAATCTCTTAATCTCTTGGCTTGGCTGAAAGTTCTGCCATTTTTCTAAAGTTTCTCAAAATGAATTTTCCACTTGAAATGTTTTCTAAAAATTTAAAAACAATATTAAGTCAGACAAACAGACAAGAAGCTTTAAGGCTTAGAGTAAATGAGCGTTAGTTTGGAAGGTTATTTATATTTTGTCGTGGTGAGTTTTTCATTTAAATTATCTGATTTAGCTCTAGAAAGGCACTCCGAAAACAGCAGCATCCAAAGTTCTACACCGAAAGTTCAGTTATCACAAAGAAAATGACTGTAGCTGGGAATAAGACATAACAGGCTGTGCATTTTTGAGCAATTATAGTTAAAATGCCCAAGGCCAAGAACTTTGCAGCCACCCAAGAAGTATAATAATGTTCCTGAAGTTCAAAGCCAGGGATATATATATATGAATTAAGTTCTTTCATAATGTTTTATTTTTTTAATCTCAAATCCCACATTTGCTCAGGTTTGGATGTTTGACATCATTGAGAACCAACCAAAGAGTGACTTATTCAACCAGAGAACACCAGAACCAACCATGAAAGATTCAAGGCATTTCTTCTTATGGGTTCATTTCAGAACTAAATTGTGACGAGTGGAGATTTGTTTTAGTACCTCTATAAGATACCATGAAAGTCCCTTGTTTCAAGAGAAAAATTACACTTTATTTTAGAGATGAAGCATAAAGCTCATCTAGTTGTTTTCTCTAGAGAACTGACAGATTCAGCAGATTTATTTCAAGGAAGAAAAACTCAGGCACCCCACCCCCACCCTCATCCACCAACTTCCTGCAAAGCATATACTAAAAATACGGCAATTGCAAAATTTTCTTCTAAGTTTCTAGATGCTTTCTAATGAAAACTAGAAATCAATGAGGCTAAATTCTAAAGCTTTTATGAGAACAAGACCAGTTAGGAAAATATTAATAAGTTTTTGCATTCACATAAAACATAAGATTAATATTTTTGCATATGATAATCTTATTTACAAATAAATTAAAAAATAAAGTTCACAATAAAACATTTTAAAACTTCTAAACATTCATATGGGAAAATAGCCACTTTGCTGTAAACAAAAGGATAATAAACATACATAAACATATATACTAAACATACCGGCAGAGGGTCTGTGTGTCTCTTCCTTGCTAATGTTTATTCATTCAAATAAGAAAGAGGAAAATGCACTTTTCCATTGTGTGATACAATGTCTGGTTCTTTTTAGGAACACACTCTTTTATTTAGAGCCAGATTATTTTCTTCTTCAATGAATGAAGTTTTACTTAAAGACAAATAGTAGTACATTTGGGGACTTAAAATTTAAAAACAGTACCTGTTCTTTTCTGGTCTTTTTAGTGCCTTACCTATGCAAAAAGATAAATCACTTATGATGAACTCAACACTTAGGCTCAGTAAACTGCATTGATGTGTTTGGACTCCCAAAATACTACATTTCTTTAATTTTATGACTTTTTTTTTAAACATTTTAAAATTTCTAACACAGTTATTAGTTTAAAAATTCATGTGAAATGACTCAGATGCCAAAAAATAAAGAGAGGTGGTTCTCATTGCCTGCGCATTTGCAAGCTTAGAAGTGTACATGGAGAGGCTATCTCATTCATTCCCTCAACCGTTTCCTTCATCTGTCTTATTATGGAGTTCTTCCTATGCAACAGGCACATTTCTGGGCACAGGGGATACAGAGGTGAACGATGACAAGCAAGATTCCAGCTCTCAAAGAATTTCATTCCAGTGGGGAAAGACAGATAAACAATAAATAAAGAATTTTCACTTGTGATAAATACCGCAAAGAGAATAAGAGAGAAAGATAGGAAATGTGGTAGTCAGGGATGTCTATCTGATTAAATGACATGTAAGCATAAAACTGAATGCTGAGGACTTGAGGGGTCAGTCCCTGCAGAGACAACTCTTAAGTGCAAAGGCCCTGAGGCAAGCAGGCCTGAGCTCAGCAAAATAAGGGAACACCAAGACTCACTTCTGCTGAGTCGTTGTCAATCTAGCTCAACAAGAAGTTCAGTCTAACTTAAATTTGGATTCTCATTTGTTGAATAAAATGTCTTTCAAGAGATACATTGTGATGCTACCTTGAAGCTAAAAGAGAAAAACACAAAACAAAAGTCCATTGTTTCTGGTAAAGCAAGAACCAAGGAACTTTTTAGTCCCCACACAGAGATAAAGCTGTTTAAATACATCATGGAGATATTAGCCAACTTTCATGATTTAAGGCTTAGCACCAAATTCCTTTCCAAAGCTAGAATAGGTACCTGTCACTGAACAGAGCATCTTAAAGGACAATCTCTCAGTTTCCAACAGACCTTCAGGAGAAGCTTAAAGGAATATGTGATGTTATGGTCAACCCTAAAGTTATAAAGAGGCCAGAAGAGCCAGATTACTGAAAACAGCCTATCTGAGCATTGCAATGCACAACCATCAACAGCCAAGATCAGCTCAGAAAAATCCTAAATCTACAAGGCGATTTAGAATCCAACATGAATGGTGATAGTGAAGAAGAAAGAGGAAGGCAATTACATCAATAAACGCGGGCTATTGTTAGTGAGTAAAAGAAAGAACATGTGTACATTTAATAAAATGAGGTTGTTTCCCCCACTCCACCCCCATTTGTTATTAAATCCATGGTGTGTTTTACAACCACAGACTCTCAGAACCATAGAAATGTAGCAACTCCTTCACCATCCTGCTAAGGTGCTTGGAATTTCTACCATTAAGTTCTAGAAAGTTCTGGCTTCAATAAAAATGTTTTCTGAAGAAATATAGCACAATAACACATTGCAATCTGTTTGGAAAATGAGCATGAATTACCTTAATTAACCCGTCCAAGAACACAGGTCCCTGAAAGAATGAAAGCCAAATCCCTTTTTAATGGCGATGGGGGTGGAGGGGGGGAATGCCAAGGAGGCAGGACTATGGAGACCCCAAACTGGGCTGAGGAGACAGAAGGACAAAAGAAGAGCGTCAAAGACAAAGTTTCACAATGTCTAGGACTCTTCCAAATAACAGGAACTCATTTATCTCGGTGAACATCCAGTGCACTGCTAAAAGCAATACTGAACACCAGTTGGTTCCTAATAATATCCATTTTTGGGCTTTTTGTCATCGTTCAAATTTGGTCATTAATAGCAGCCTCCACAAAAACAGACATGAAACCAAGAATTGAATATTGATTCATGACGTAAAATAAAATTTCTCTGCCAAGTGTTGATAGGAAATTAAATCAGAATTCACAGGGGCAATAAATTTTCTGACAAGTTTTAGATGTCAGCATCCCATGCTCTCAGGCAAAGTGGAACAAGAGCTATACTTGGCAGTAAACTAACTTGCCTCCCTTCCAGTGCCGAGTCTTTGTTCCTGTTACTAGGTGACTCACTGGGTTACTGTAGTCGTCCCTCCACCACGGTGGGTCTTCCTTTCTCCATTCAGCCCAGAAAACACCTGTAAGGGATCTGAGGTCCCTAGATAAGAAATAGCATTTCAGTAGAATTTGGCATTCATAGGATGGTGAAATCTATGACATCATTATTCCAGTTCTCCCAGTTCTAATCCACAAAGACCTTCTCTTATATTCTCAGAACTAGCCCTGGCTACGGTTTTGAAAGGGCAAACATTATTCTTTAGTAATGTTTGCAGCAGGATTTGAAAAAGTGGAGCAGGATTCAAAGTTACTCTGTAATAACTAAGCTGCTATCTACACTCACAAGAGCCTGCTTTAAAATATGTTTAACAAGAATCTGCCTTTTCAATAGAGCGTAGTGTTGGGAAAAGGGGAGGGGACAATTGTACAATAGACACAAAATGTCCAATTTTAGTTTGACCCATGATTGCCATGCCCTGGAATTCCATACACTCAGAAAGACTGATTTTTTAAAAAATATGCTTTCTTCTTATTTATTTATTTATTTTCTTCTTAGGGTCTGAGTCTCACTGTGCAGTCCCGGCTGGACCCAAACTCCCGGACTTAAAGGATCCTCTGGCCTCAGCCTTCAGAGTAGCTGGGACTATAGGCACCTTCCACTGCACTCAGCCGTCACTGATTCTTGATTAAGAAAGGCTCATGACCTGCACTGGAGCTGAGCCTGGTCCCCTTCCCACTTGTCACATGTGCCTCGCTTTCACCAGGTTTCTCCGGCTCCCCGCCATCTTGGCACGCACATCTTTTCCATTGTGTGATACAAGCATACAGGCCGCAGGCATGGTCTCGAAGGTACCGCTGAATTCCGAGAGGTCACATGTGCTCATTTTATGCAGTTCATGAAATGTATGAACGCTGGCACGATGGTGAAAATGGCACATAACTTAGGAATTTTGTAAAAATACCCCATATAACCACAATCCCTCTTTCCTCTAATAAGGAGACACGTTTTCCCTCCTATGTGTCTAGATGTTAATAAATATCTCTTCCTCTTTGAAGAGATCTGTCCAACTTGACAAGGTCTATAGCAAAAATTAAAGTCCCTTTCAAGGTTTTTGGGCATTCTGCATCTCTTTGGTTTTAATTCCTTCAACAAATCTCCACAAATTTTATATCCCCTTTTTCCATAAGAGGTCACTCCATCTATACTCTCTTCTTCTCTTCTATTCTTTCTTTCTGAACCACCACCAAGAAAATTCTTATTGGTCCTGTTAAGTAGTAGAAAGAGAAAAGCTACGTGTGTCCAGCCCAACAAAGCCCTGATTTAGAAGCTAGAAAGGAGAGTAAAAACTGCTTGGGGGTGGGGAGGACGAATCAACAAGCTCTACAGCACAACTGCGGAAAATAGAGGTAGAACAAAGTTGAGGGCCACAGACCACTCCTGTATCTGACTGCTAATACCCTCGTCACAAATCCTGGCAGGTATGATGGCAAAGCAGCCACGATGGGACAACTGGAAGTGGCAGGTATGGAACGTGGCCCTTCAGGCTTGTCACTCTTCCTTATTGCATTCCTAGCTCATCATACCAGGGAGCCAAAAAGGGGCAGCGGATGCGGCACAAAGTGTTGGAGTGTCAGAGCCAGACAGAGATGAGAGGGAGCAGGCAGATTCTGTTTACAAACGAGCGCCAGGGAGAGTGATCTGAGGATTAACATTCTGCGCGGGATGTTCTGTTACAGACATCATCTTCTTTCATCATCTCAACAGAAGTCTAGGAGGTTTCCTGAGGGTGGAACGAAGGCCCTTTTGCCTCCCAAGCCACATTCTACCCAGGGGTCCACGTTTGGCTAAGTGATTTCGGTGTGTTGGAGAGAATGGGGGTCAGGGTACCAACAGGGCCCCTGAAACTTGAAATCTTATAGGACCTTTCCTAAAAGGAAGAGTCGAATAATGAAAACTTATCAGTATGGGCTTTAGAGAACGACAGACCTAATTCCACTGGTGGCTCTGCCACTTTCTGGTTGAATAGACTTTGGGCAAATGTTTTAAGCTTCTTAAGCTTCATATAAAAGCATATACAAAGTTAATCAATGGGCATACATGGGCACAAAGAGATGTGAAAGTCACCGGAAATCAAAACAGGGGGGTTGGAGGGAAGGGGTAAAAACCTACCTATCGGGTTCAATGAACACTATTCTACTCAGGTGATGGGCACACTAAAAGCCCAGACTTAAGCATTGTAAAAAGTAGCCATGTAACAAAAATATGTGTACCCCCTTAATATTTTGAAATTTTTAAAAAAGCATATATATAGTAAGTACCTGATAAATGGCATTTTATATTACTAGGTTGACTATCCATTGTTTGAGTGTTGACAGCTGAAAACATGTGAAGAAGAGGACAAATAACAAAAGATGTGGAGCTGGAAAAAAATCCAGCCATGGGTTTAAAAAGACCAGGACCAGCCTTGGGACGGTAGCCACTACTGACTCTGCTCTCTTCCCTTTCCCAAAAAGGGACCACCCTCCGTCCAGCCCCCTCCCCAGTCTCTGCAGGTCCTCACTACAGAGGGGATCATACTTTTCTAATTCAAAACTTGCAATACATAGCCTGACAAGTGCTCTTAAGTATACGTCGCCATTCTAGTGGATGGTCCAAAGGGAAGCGGGTGCTTAAAGCAAGGCAGCAAAAGCGACCTAACACCTTTCCCTCCACAGCTCCAGCACCTCCACTGCCCAGGTGGCCGGCACCCATTTCCACGTGACTCACCGTCCAGATGAAGGCTGAGCAGTGCAGTCACCAAGCCAAGAACGCGTGGGGGTTGGGTGGGGGACACAAAGTATTGGCAGCCGTTGGCATCCCGGGGGTGAACTAATTATCAGGACAGCTAAAAATACACCTAATAAATTAGCCTTGGAAACACAAGGCAAGGACCATAACCAGACTAGAAGAGCTTCCTAAACTGAAATGCTACTTAAGTAGCATTAATGTGATGCCACCTGGGTGCCTGGTGTGCAGAAATAGAGAAGAGGAAATGGAGCAAGTGCGGGAATACGGGTGGGGGTCGTTCTGACTGCTAACTCTGTCCAAGGCTGGCCTCGTCCCTGCGAAGCCCAGGACGGCAGGACCACATGGTCGCATGTCTCCTTGGACCTCCACCTCTCCCAGGCTGGGGTCCAGGGTTGTACTGCTTCTTTCTCTAGAAATCCCCATCGGGGCCCTGTCTAGGACTCCCCCTCCGAGCTCATCACGTGCGCAGCTCAAACTTTTCAAATTCTGCCCGAGGCCTGCGGTCCAGGGAGCCGGGGTGGTTTTTAGGGTTTTCTTTCTTTCTTATTTCCCTTCTTCTTCTCCACAGTTGATGATTTTCTGCAGAAAAACGGCTGCGAAAAAGAACCTATTTCATTTCCAGTTCCCATCACCGCGATTTCCACATGGATGTGACGTTGGGCCCAGCTTCCGAAATGCCCAGGTGACTCACGCGGGGACACCCCGGGGCGGGGCGCAGGAGTTTCTCCAGGCGGTCGGGGCGGGGCGGGGCGGGGCGGCCGGGCCGGGCCGGGAGGGGGCCTAGCGCGCCGCTCGCCTCCTGCGCCCCCTGCCGGCCGTCCCCGCGGGACGCGCTCGTCACGTGACTGGAAAGTCCCTGGAAATCCCCGGCGGTCGCGGGCAGTACAACTGAAAGGGAAAAAAGGAAACTGCGCAGTCTGCAGCCTTCGCGGCGGGCAAGTGCAGAGAGCAGCGAGCCCGCGGGGGCGGAGCGGCGAGCGCGGCCGCCAGCAGAGATCACACCCCCGGCAGCGAGCAAGCCCGACTCCGGGCGTCCATGGGGCGCAGCCTCGGCCCGACCCCCGCCGGCGGCGCTCGCCTGTCCTGACCGGGACGTGGGACTTTGGGAGAGGATCGCGCGGCTCAGACAGGTAACCCCCGCGCCTCTCTGCGCCGTCTGCCTCGGGCTCACCGCGGCGAAGGGCTGCGGATGGGGTGCGTGTGGGGCGGCGACCCCCGGGCTGGCCCCGTCTACTTGCATTGGTTTTGCAGCGGTCCTGGAAGGGGATTTGTTGGCCATGTGCTCCCATTCTAGATTTTGAAGTGCTGGGAGTTGAGGTAGCCGCTCCAGATGTTGGGGTGACAGCCCTGGATTTCTCCAGCCGGCTTTTCCTTTGAGATAACTCAGAGAACTGACTGCTGGAGAGTGGCCCCTCGGGCCCCTTGGGCAGGTGATCGTCGGTGCTTTGCTCCTTTTCGTGTCTATTTTTGCAGTCAAGCGCTTCATGCCTATGGCCACGTAGACCTTGCAGAAGCACTGTGACTTCTTCCCAGATTGTGCACAACCAGCCCAGCGGGGCTGAGGAGCCACGGGGGCAGCCAGACTAGGCGAGGTTGGGGGGCTTCAGTCAGCCACCTTCGCAGATACAGCTTCCAGGGATCCCTGCAGGACGGTGGGGTCGGGGTTCAGGGTCCCTCTTTTTCAGTTGCAGAAGTGTAAGAGAAGTATGCATGTCGAAGTGCGTTGGTAGCCTGCCTTTGGGGGGCTCCACTTCAGCAGCGATCTGCAGGCTGCTGCTCCAGCCCCTACCCCACAGTCAGACAGTCTTTGTCAGCCCGGGTCGTCCCACATCCTGCCACCTGGTCTCTCAGGAAAGCAGTGGTATTAAGTAAGGAAGGAGCTAGGCTCTTTTTGAGCCCCCTTTGTTTTCACTTCTCCCTGCATCTGATCTGCTTTCCTTGGAAAGCCAGTCTGGTCGAGTGTCTCAGGACAGCATTTTGGGAGAACCACTGTTGATTAAAGAGTCTCTGGACCATAACCCTAATGTCCCAGATTATTGGCCAGCTAGTTAGTGCTCCAGTCTCGTTGATCCTTGTGACAAAAATTGGGAAATTTATTAAGGCAGCAAGGTAATGAATGTAAAAACAAAATATTAAGACTAATATTGTATTTTTTTTGCACATAAGGACATTATAATCCTATGTCAGAAAAATTTATTCTTTAATCTTAAGTGCGGAGAAATCCAGGAACAGGAAACTTGGGCAGTGGGTTTTGATTTCTTTTAAGGAGGCAATTTTGCAGGCTGTGCAAGGCTAAATATATGAATGAGGTCACACTGGACTGGTGAATGTTGACATTTGCATGTCTTGCACATGGTTTATAGCTCTCACTATTTTAGATCTTTGCTGAAAAATATTTAGGTCCAGAGGAGAAAAATAGAAAAATTGGAAAAGCAACAGGAGGCAACACCTAGTTTGTTTAAAATCTTCCTACCGTCAGTCTGTTTCCATCTGAGAGTAGCAGGCATCGTAGCCACCGCTGTGTTGTGGGAATTGAAAGAGGCAGGTATTTGGAAAACCTGGCTCCTGTGCAAAGCTCTGCCCCTGAATGGCTGTGGGACCTGCTCAGGGCTTGCACCTTCAATGCCTGAGCTGCAGACTAAGGTGGTTGTGTGACTTCTAGGCAGGGAATAAGGTCATTTTTTTATTTTTGGCCCCAACATCAAGCGTGGTGATAGGCCTTCATTAGGTGGTCAGCTGATATTTGTTGAATGGATGGATGCATGGATGGATGAATAACGTTGTGAAAGAGACTTTTGCTGTACCATAAAGGAAAAATATATGTGGTATTTTTGTCCCTTCATTATGTCTGTAGTCCTGCTATGACTTTGCCCAATTCCACCTGCAGGGAATGTCTAAGATCATAGGAGAGATCACCATTTGACCCAGAGAATGACTTCTCCCTGGCCTCCCCCAGCAATCAGATTAAGAGTCCCAGTCCAAAACTACCACCATAAAACTCCTCCGAAGCGACCTCAGGGTCATCTAATCCAAACTTCCTCCTTTGAGTGGGCCACCAGAATTTAGACCACCTTATCAATGGCTTTAAGAGAGCCTAGATCCACCGAGAAGTGGTTTCCCGAAAATCCAGGTTTCTTCCCATCCTGCTTACACTGGTTTAACATCTTTATCAACTGGGTTGCCCTGGCAAATAGTGTGATGCAGGAGTAGGCTAAGCAATCACTGCGAAACTTCCTAGAGAATATCTTTGTGTTCTGAAATCGTCTTTGCCTTTTTGGAAATTAGGATGTGTGGTGAGGCACCCTACTAAGGGCTGGGGAACCAGAGCTGCACAATGCAGAGATCCCACGTTATGTTAATTCACGTCATTCCACGCTGTTGGCATGGGGTCTAGATTCTGTCTCTGTCCGCACACTTCTTTCACTTATCTTGAGTGGTCTCCTGGCTGAAACTTCTTTCCTTGTCTGCTCCAGACTCTCATTTCCTCCACCAGTTGAATATGCTTGAAGATTTCAGAGTGTAGGACCAGGTGGAAATGCATCTGAGTGTTCGTACCTGAAGAGCGATGATAAAATTTGGTTGCGCTGGGTACGGTGGTGCCGCAGTGCCTGTAGTCCCAGCTACTTGAGATGCTGAGGTGGGAGAATCATTTGAGCCCAGGCGTTCAAGACCAGCTTGAGCAGCATAGCGAGACCCCATCTCTAAAAAAACAAACAAAAAATAAAATTTGAAAAACCAAGAAAATGTTTGGTTTGTAGTTGAGAGTTGAGATAACTGAGCTCCGGTGTCTGTCATTAGAAGTGTAGAATTTATTTGTTCTATTGTTATTCCGTTTCTTAGCCTATTGTTGTAAAGTCCAATGGGTAAGCTCTGAAGGAGTGCTGATGGACTGCTCTTAAAATTGTGAAGAAGCTTGCTGGAAATAGACTTTTGTGTTGGTTATAAAACATTCAATTTTAACTCTTTATAAATATTATAATACATTTTATAAATAAAATCCTTACAAATACTTCTTTTGGGGGCTATAGAGGAAACACCAACTAGCAGCCTAGATGTCAACATAAAATTGCAGGAATTTTTGTAAATATTGTCATTCCAGCATAGGGAGGAAGTGATAAATCAAGATTTTACCCAGGAGCTGGGATTGCTTGGTGGTGGTCTTAAGGGAAGAGCTACTATTGTGCCCTTAATTGACATTCAGTACTCCCCAAATCCAGCAGCTGTTCCAGCGTGACATCTGAATGCAGTGAGAGCTTAAGTCGATTTTGAGGCGCAGTACCTGTTGCTGACAGACAGGCTTGACTCCCTGACAGACAGACATTACTGAAAACACGGGTTATCCCCCTCCTCCTCAGTACCCACTCTCCGCCTTCCTTCTCTTGTTTAGACTAATCTTTAAAAGTGATGTAACTTAAAACAGTCCAGTGTGAGTTAATCTTTGAGGCCAGCTAGTATCCTGGGAGTAGAGGTGACTAAGATCTTGTGCCTACAGATTAGGGTAATGACAAGATCAAACACTGGGGTTTCCTGCAGGCAGGTATATAGGAATGGTATCAAAGGCAGGCTAACGGAATGGGTTTCTTTCCCCCTCCTCTTCAGGTGTTGGAGAGCACAATGGCTGAACAACTCCTTCCCCAGGCTTTGTATTTGAGCAATATGCGGAAAGCTGTGAAGATAAGAGAGAGAACTCCAGAGGATATTTTTAAACCTACCAATGGGATCATTCCTCATTTTAAAACCATGCACCGGTACACCCTGGAAATGTTCAGAACTTGCCAGTTTTGCCCACAGTTTCGGGAGATCATCCACAAAGCCCTCATCGACAGAAACATCCAGGCTTCCCTGGAAAGCCAAAAGAAGCTCAATTGGTGTCGAGAAGTCAGGAAGCTCGTGGCTCTGAAAACAAACGGTAAGACTTGCTCTGTTGTGCTTCTTTTGCCTGGAGGATGGCTTCTGCCACTGGGTCCCATCCATGAAGTTTTATAGCACTAGCCCAAACTCAAATCTCTTGAGATTTAGCACAGACACCTAAGTATAGAAACTCTGTAAGGGGCATGTGATAAAAGCAAGCTTGTTTTGCGAATATTTTTATTAAAGATATTTTCTAATTGTATGTGTTAGAGCACAGAGCACATTAGGGTTTGGGGAATGTATTTCTAAACACCATGCCTCAGTTAAGTGATTCGTTTCTAATTCTTGTGACTGTTTAATCATGTGTAAAATACCCTTCCATGGCCAGTAATGGAAATTTTAAAAGGCTTTAAGTTCAAAAGGAAAAAATGGTGTGAAAACTATTACTGTTGTTTCCCATTGTCATTAGAAAATGCTTGTGATGTTCTTATACTTCTTGAATTGGTGGCATTTTATGGGTTAACCAGTGAATGGCTGTTGAGGACAAGAGGGTCCTTTTGTCTCCTCCTCCCTTGCCTGTGTTCTGTGGCCTGTGGTCCTGGAATATGAAATAGAAAGGTATTTGAGATTTTTAGCACAGACTGTAGATCTCTGCTTCATTACTTTTAGGGAGTCCTAGTCACTGAATTTTTTCCTGTCTGTGCCTTTCTGCCCAATGGACTCGACTACTAGTAGCTATCTCCTATTCCAAGCTCTACTGTTTTGTTGTTTTTTTTTTTTTCATCATTTTCCTTGAGCAAGTGTAGGGGTATCAACAGGAACATTCAAGTATACTGCTTCATGCAGGTGCAAAACTCTACTCTGTGGCCATAGGTAATTTTAGGATAAGCAAGTAGACTGTGTAAAAGCAATTTTAAAAAAGTTCATGGTTTAGATCAGAACAGGAATCTCAGACCCTTCCGTCAATGATAGTCCTAAGCCATCCTGATCAAAATAATACACCCAAAAGCAGAAAATCCTTGTTGACAATGATTATGATAACAACATTAACTTAACTAAATTGGTACATTAACTTTGCCTGTTTTTGACTTGGATAACTTAGAATGATTGTGGGGTTTTTGTTTTGATTCTGGGGGCTCTTGTACATCACCTCAATGTCCTGCCTGTATTTACGAAAGGACTCTTAGAAACAGGTAGACAGAAGACTAGGGATAGGTACTGTCTACACTGTTCTTGGCATTAAATTCAGTGATTCCAAGAAATAGGTAATTATGTTAAGTCATCATCAAGGGCTTTATATGCCTGACAATTGGTGATTTTAACTCTTTCCCATTTTGTTACAAGGAAGAGATAGAGTCAACTTTGAGAGATTTGGAAACAAAGAGATTCTACTGAACTAGAAGTGTGGTAGAAAGGGAAAAACCTTATCATCATTAACAAAATTAACTGACATTTTGCAGCATTTCCTTAAGAAAGGAAATGCTATATTTCCATAAGAAAGAAAATAGACTATAAATAGGAAACACTTACTTTGCAAACATAGGTCATTTATATCAACAAGGAGTCACACTACAAATTAAACTACAAAAGCAAGTGCATTTTCATAATATTTTCTGAGACATAAGGATTTTTAGGCTTATATATTTTCCCACTTTCAAGAAAAATTCCTTAAAATTCTGAGGAAGGAAGAAAAGATATTTAAAGGAGGAAGGGAAAAAACAAATGATTTGTCTTCTTTGATTTTTATTAGCACCTTTTTTTATCCTCCCGTCCCCTCTACCCGCCACCCATAGGAGGGTTCTTCAAAGGCAGTGGTCTCTTTGGGGAGGGGGTGATTCACAAGTTTGCATTTGAGGATATGAGACTGCGGTGAATGAGGAAGGGAGTAGGTGGCATAAAATTGAAACTTCATGTGAAAAATTCCAGCGTCTATTGGCTGCAGCGATTTCACTTGTATAATGAGTAGCCCTATTCCAGCTCACCCTGGCCACACCCACTTGGAAAGTCCAGGGTGCACTTCGCAGTTTAAATGTCTACACACCAGAACAAAAAGTACAATAGCTGTTGCTCAATTGCTAGTCAAATAACTTAGCACTGGGGAATTCCAGATGTTACTTAGGGAATTTTATACTGGTGCATCTCAATAAAGAACTGAAAGTAAGCACAAGAAGAAGAAAAAAAGCCTTATCTTTGCTCTAGATTTTGCAAAGGGGAAATTTCAACAGAATGCAGTTGTTGCCACACTTCTGTCAAGACACAAGGCTTGAGTGATCTTTTTTGTTCATTTGTTCAAATACTTAGCTAGTTTTTCCAAGTGTGTAAATTGAAGGAATACTGCCTGTGGATACATATTTGAGGTTTTTTATTTATTTATTTTATTTTATTTTATTTTTATTTTTTACAGTTTGACCATAATTAAAATTTGATAAAATTTCAAATAGCTTTATTATTCTACTTACAGAATAAGAAACAGTTTAACTTTTCTTTATAAAAACTATTTTACACTTGTCAAAGAAGATTAATGAATTAACTTTTCTTTATTTTAAACGTTCCCCCAAAATGCTTATTGTTTGGGGGTTGAAATAAAGTGTAATCTACTGAATTATGAGTTTTAACCTGGAAAGGTCACACATTAATAGAATAAAATTAAACCTGTTCTGATTTTTTTTTTCCCCTCAAAATGCCAGACCTACACACTGATTTATTTTCAAAGTTAGATATCCAGGTACACTTTAACTTTTAAAAAGGACTTTACAATTGCTAATAAGCAGGTTCACATGAGGCATTTTGGGGGCTCGGGGCTAGCAGGCCACAGGCCACAGGGAATTTGGTATTGTCCACCCCATTCTACAAACCAGGAGAGGAAACTCCCAGGTTCCAAAGGCTAACGTGGAATGGTCAAATCATTTGCTGCTGAGTCACAGCGAGAGGTCCCTGTCTAGGAACCAAGCCGTGCCTGCTTCCTGGTCTGTGCATGCTGCCCTGTGTGTCCTTCCTTAGAGTTGGAGAGCATAGCGCCAGCGCCTTCACTAGCAGACCAGGGAATTTTGGAAAGGGAAGGGATTTAGAGACCATAATCTAGTGCCCTCATTTCACAAGGAGAAAAAATGCCTAAGGAATTTCCCTCAAGGTCACTTGAACAATTTAGGAGCAGACCAAGGTAGCACCAAGGTCCCCTGGCTCCTTTGTGCTGTTGTTATCATTCATTAAGAAGAATGAAAGGAATTAATTTTTCCTGAAAGCTGTCATCGCCTTGTGATATGTTATCAGTTGGCCCTTGACCGAGAATTTAAACCAAATTAAATCATTCAGTCCCCTGTGATAGCCGTAGGGCCAGTTTATTCTGAAAACCTTTGCTGGGCCTTAAATGCGGATCACTTGACTTTGCGTCTCTTCCCTTCCCTTCCGTCCTCAGGTGATGGCAACTGCCTCATGCACGCCACTTCTCAGTACATGTGGGGCGTTCAGGACACAGACTTGGTCCTGAGGAAGGCACTCTTCAGCACGCTAAAGGAGACAGACACACGCAACTTTAAATTCCGCTGGCAACTGGAGTCTCTCAAATCTCAGGAATTTGTGGAAACGGGGCTTTGCTACGACACTCGGGTATGTCTTGTTGCCTCATAAGCATCTACTGACAGACTTCCATGGTGGGCAAAGGGTCCCCTGGGCCAGGTCCTGCCTTCAGGGATCATATGGTTGACTACGTCACGTGAATTTTGCTAAGACATACTCAATGGAAAACACCAGAAACCTCCTGTGGGATTAACCTGAGGCTTTTGCCACTGCTTTTGGGTTTGCAGATTCCCAGCTTGTGGGTCTCTTCACTGTAACTGAAAGTCTTCTGATTGTGGCCTTTTCCTTTGGTATTTTTGCTGTTTTTTGGGTTCAGTTGCCCCTAGCGTGATTGCTGAGCCAGTCAATCCGACTGAGACACGTGCCTCACCTTCCTCGGTCACAAGCTTGGAATTGTTGTGTGTGTTTGGATGAGGGCCTTCAGTGTTATGCCTCATCAGGGATTTTTTTGAAAGCAGGTGCTGTCCCCATCCTCCCCCACTTTTGAGTTTGCCTTGTAGTGGAAAAAAGTAAAGGAAGAGAACCAAAATGGGGGAAAAGGGTGATCATTTGAATGATGGTTTCAAGAAAGGGGAAAAATAAGCTGAGTTATATAAACGAATAATTGTTGAGTGATGTCAGAATGGCTTTTTAATGCAGAGTGTGTTCAATCTTTTCTCGCTTCACCTTTCTCCCCTTAGAACTGGAATGACGAGTGGGACACCCTGATCAAAATGGCTTCCGCAGACACGCCAGGGGCCCAGAGTGGACTTCAGTATAATTCGCTGGAAGAAATACACATATTTGTCCTTTGTAACATCCTCAGAAGGCCAATCATTGTCATTTCAGGTAAGATGCTTGCAGAACACTTATTCGTATTAAAGCGTTTTCCGCTCTCATGGAAGACCCACACTACCAAAGTTACAGGTAACAGTAGCTAAATGGAATTTGATGAAAGTCACTCAAAGGGCCTTATTTTTATTTCTCTTTCATCGAACAGACAAAATGCTAAGAAGTTTGGATTCGGGTTCAAATTTCGCCCCATTGAGAGTGGGTGGAATTTACCTGCCTCTCCACTGGCCTTCCCAGGAATGCTACAGATACCCCATCGTTCTTGGCTATGACAGCCAGCACTTTGTACCCCTAGTGACCCTGAAGGACAGTGGGCCTGGTAAGAAAACTGCATCAGTTTACACTCACAAATTCTATTAGATACTGGAATGTCAGAGTTTGCTCTTTTGCTCCTTACCGAAATAGTCTTATTTAAGAATACTATTTTTACTTAAATATATCATTCTGTCATTTGTTTGGTTAGTAACAGGAGTGCAGTAGCAGTCATCAAAATACCCCCATATCTTTTTGTGTATGACTCGGAAAGTACTTTCAACATGTTAATTGCAAGTAGATGATATTTATATATATCACTGCTACTGTTAACATTAATACATGATACATTAAGGCACACAGAGCCCCGGATACAGTGCCTGGTATGGAACAGGTAAATGTTTGTCAAGTTTAGCTATTATTTTAATAGCTTCATGTAGAGTCGGCACTACATTAAGTGCTTTAAGTATATTATTTTATTGCATTTAATCCTCATAGCATTCCTGTGAGACATAGGCATTGGTAGCCTTATTTTACAGATGAGGCAGTTGAAGCTAGAAGAAATTAAATAACCTGCCCAATGTCACATAGATGCATTTTATATTAGAGTGTAGCATATTCTGTTTGCCAATTTGAGTTTAACTGTGGCTTGATAATACTTTTCTGCATTTTCAAAAGTTAATTATTTTATAATACGACCTTAAGTAAGACCTCATTTAGTAGAAAACCGTTTTACTTATGTGGTTTTTTTTTCCCTCAGAAATCCGAGCTGTTCCACTTGTTAACAGAGACCGGGGAAGATTTGAAGACTTGAAAGTTCACTTTTTGACAGAGCCTGAAAATGAGATGAAGGAAAAGCTCTTAAAAGAGTACTTGATGCTGATAGAAATCCCAGTCCAAGGTTGGGACCATGGCACGACCCATCTCATCAAGGCTGCAAAGTAAGCAGTTTGTGTTTAGCTCTTTTCTTTGTCCTCTGTAGCTATTTTACTTCAGTCACATTAGCGGCGGCCACTCACAGCTCAACAAGAAAGTTATCCGCAGCCAGTGTGTGCCAACGTGAGACAAAATCAGAGCCTCGTGCGTGGTTGGAGAGGAACACTTAAGGGAGTTCTAACTTTGATTTCCAATGCAAACAAGGAATTTATCCAGAACAATTTTCCTGGATATCTAGATGCTAGAATTAGAGTCAGAATTATGGGCATTAAAAGGGCATTTACATCAAGGATAGTTTTTTTTTTTTAATTGCTCTAATACATATTTAAAAAACTAACAAGTGAAAACTCTTGAAAACAAAAGCCTTTTTTCTTGGTTTCTTGGTAAAGATAGACACATAGCCACCCTGGATCGTAGAATGTGTTTATATGACAACCCATGATTTTGCCACATGAAAATGGGAGGAGAGCCCCAGAGTGTGCGGATATCCAATCTTTAAACACCAGCTTTATGTTAAAGACGTGGCTGTTTCTGAGCGCTTGAAATGCATAAGAGATGACAGTGAGGACCTAAGAGAATCGGTTTCTCAAAGTGGATATTAGCAAATTACAGAGTCAAAAGTAAATAGACAGCGCCTTTGGGTGTGCCTGCCTCTTAGTTACCCTGGCAGTTGATGCTAGTAGAGACAAGACACAAGTTTAAATTAATAACAGCAAAATATAGAACCCAAAGTTCCAAAGTAGTTTGTATTATAGACTAGTCCCAAATGAATAGCCTGAATAATGTTTTACTATTAATAGAAATTTGATCTCTGAGAAGTTAGAAAATCAAAGTGACTTTTTAAAGGATCAATAGAGTAATAAGAAGCAGAGGAACCTTTTCTTTGGAATGATCTATAATTTGAGGTGGACCAAGATTGATTAAATGAGACTATGATTTTAAAAATAACAATCTTCTTAGCAGACTGACATCACATTTAACTCTAGATCACGTTAGGAAATGTATCGTACACATTATGTTAGAAGTACAAGCTATTTATCAAAGGCCTGCATTTTCAATGAATGCGTATAGAGTTTTAAAAGTTTGTTCTATGAGCTAATGATGTAGAAATGTGTGTAGTCTCATATTTTTGCTTTTGGTCTTTAGGTTGGATGAAGCTAACTTACCAAAAGAAATCAATCTGGTAGATGATTACTTTGAACTTGTTCAGCACGAGTACAAGAAGTGGCAGGAAAACAACGAGCAGGGTAGGAGAGAGATGCATGCTCAGAATCCCTTGGAACCTTCCATGCCCCAGCTATCTCTCATGGATGTAAAATGTGAAACTCCCAACTGTCCCTTCTTCATGTCCGTGAACACCCAGCCTTTGTGCCATGAATGCTCAGAGAGGCGGCAAAAGAATCAAAACAAACTCCCAAAGCTGAACTCCAAGCCAGGTGCCAAGGGGCTCCTTGGTGCGGCACTTGGGGCCTCTCGGGGAGAAGCCTGTGAGCCCTTGGCCTGGAACCCCGAGGAGCCAGCTGGGGGCCCTCATTCGGCCCCACCAACAGCACCCAGCCTGTTCCTGTTCAGCGAAACCACCGCTATGAAGTGCAGGAGCCCTGGGTGCCCATTCACGCTGAACGTGCAGCACAACGGACTTTGTGAGCGCTGCCACAATGCCCGGCAGCGTCACGCCAGCCACACCGCAGACCGCGAGAGGCATTTAGATCCCGGGAAGTGCCGCGCCTGCCTCCAGGACGTCACCAGGACGTTTAATGGGATCTGCAGCACTTGCTTCAAAAGGACTACGGCAGAGCCCTCCTCCAGCCTCAGCTCTGGTGGCCCTCCCTCCTGCCATCAGCGGTCCAAGTCGGATCCCTCCCAGCTCAGGCGGAGTCCCTCCCCACATTCTTGCCACAGACCTGGAAATGACACCCCCACCCCATCTGGCTGCCTCTCTCCAGCCGCACGGACTTCAGGGGACAGGACGGGGTCGAGCAAGTGCAGAAAAGCTGGCTGCATATATTTTGGGACTCCAGAAAACAAGGGATTTTGCACGCTGTGTTTCATCGAGTATAGAGAAAACAAACGTGAGTGAAATGGTCCTAATGCAGCAGCTACTGTCTAGAGCAGGTTTCATTCCTGAACTTTAAGGAAAGGCATCCATCTGGGCATTCAGGAAGAATGGTCAGAACCCACCATGCCTTTCTACCAGCTTGTACCCAGGGACAGTCACAGTGACTCTGCCAACCGCACGTGAAGGCATAAGGCACTATATGATTCCAGCAGCTCCTAGATACAACATTCCAAAAACCAAAAGTGCCCTGTAGATAGTGGTCAGGGAATTTTTTTTCATAAGGCCACTCAGTGTCTGGCATGTATAAGATAGAGTTTAAACCAGATTTCTTGTGCAATTTTGGTATAATAGAGAAATCCAAAATCTGAAGAGGAGTAGCTAGAGAGAGGGAAGTCTCCACTGAGACTGTAAGAAAACATTTATGGTGTTGTAAATCTCTAATTTAAAAGGAGGATGAGCAGTTACTGTCTGTTCTTTGTTCTGCTACTGTGACTGATAGGTGCTCCATGTTCAAAGTGAGAGATTTGTAAAGCCAAGGATGTTTCAATAGTAGTATTTTAGTTAATTTTTTTGCTGAATTTATAAAAGGCTGGTCTCATATGTATACTTAAGGCTGGACTACTCTGTATTTGGAACCCATTGATTTCTCCAGTGTCACTGTCTCTGTGTCTGCAGGGTGACCCATGTGTGGTACTCATTAGCATCAACTCTCTTGTAGATTTTGTTACTGCCTCAGGAAAAGCCAGTCCCACAGCCTCCAGGTTCCAGAACACAGTTCCATGCTTGGGCAGGGAATGTGGCACCCTTGGAAGCACCATGTTTGAAGGCTACTGTCAGAAATGTTTCATTGAAGCTCAGAACCAGAGATTTCATGAAGCCAAAAGGACTGAAGAGCAACTGGTGAGACATTTTGAGAAATTTCCCCCTCCTGTGTGCTGGGTCCTCCTTGCTGGAGCAGTTTCTTTTGACTGTGACAAGCACGTTTTCCTCCCTGCTGAGTTCTATTTCCTCATGGTAATAGCTTATTTAAGAAAGTCTGCTGGGAGAACCTGGGGGAAAAGTCCACGGCACTGTGGCTCCCTGGGTTGCAAGTACTGTCAATTTTCGTGGCCTAAGTGTACTTCAGAATTCATTTTAAAAAGCAAATAAAATCATCCATAGCATAAAACCTCTTCATCCTCCAGAAAGCCAAGTGGTGATCAGAGACATCCTTGACATGTAGTAGAAGCACAGACATCTAGAAAGCAAACTTTCTTAAATAATTTCTTATCATGAGGAGCGAGCAGGCAGACTTTCCCAGGTAACTCCACATTATGGCATATAACAGCAGACTTTAAATGGGCCAAGAGCTGGGCCAAGTTTTCAGGCCTCCACGTTAGGATTGGTGGTTCCTCTCGGCCTCCCTGGGCCGGGTTGGCTTTTGGTGGGATTGGGAGGAAACCTTGGAGAGCTGCAGCTCACAGTCCGCATGTGCACTCTTGTTAACTTGCTCGGGCAGATAAAGCTCTTTGTAGAATCCACACTGTCACATGAGGTCTCCTTGTCCTCTCCCTGAGAAGTGTGAGCAACAGTTCTGTCTGTTCTTTCCACTCAGAGATCAAGCCAGCGCAGAGACGTGCCTCGAGCCACACAGAGCACCTCAAGGCCCAAGTGTGCCCGGGCCTCCTGCAAGAACATCCTGGCCTGCCGCAGCGAGGAGCTCTGCATGGAGTGCCAGCACCTCACCCAGCGAGTGGGGCCTGGGAACCACCTGGCCGAGCCCGCTCCCGAAGAGCTCCCCAAACAGCGCTGCCGGGCCCCCGCCTGTGATCACTTTGGCAACGCCAAGTGCAACGGCTACTGCAACGAGTGCTTTCAGTTCAAGCAGATGTATGGCTAACCGGAAACAGGCAGGCCAGTCCCTACGAGAAGAGGGGCCTCGAGTCGCCAGCCAACGTGGTGCTATACTCTGAACCCTTAGCTGCCGCTGGAGGGTCAGTCCCTGCAACAGTGGGCTCAAGGGTGTCATTGAGCAGGGGAGGAAAGATGAGCATCGTGCCCATGACGCTTGGGTTTGGCAACTGGAGAATGTTCCCAGGTGGCCTTAGAAACTGTGACTGGCAGTGGTTGGTGTCAGATTCAGCCCAGGGCTCCTCCTCTCCTACCATGCGGGAGGCTGGGAATGTCTCTGGACTTGGCACGTGTGCTAGGACTGGCTGTGGCGCCTGCACCGCTCAGACTGCTTTCTCATCTCAGGAGAGAAGGGAAAAGACACGCAGTCAGGTGGGTTGGGAACCCCAGAGCCATTCCACCTGCCCTCCCTCAGAGATGTGAAGCTGAGTCCTCACGGCACCAAGGCCCTCTGCAAGAAGCTCGAGGAAGCTCAGGGAAAATGGACATATTCGGAGACATTCGGACATATTAATGGTTTTCCCCTACCTGCTTAGTTCCTTTCCCGGGAACCCAGCAGAAAAGCAGAACCATCCACAGACTGTGATTCTGAGTCTGCTGCGACATGTTCATGTTGAAAAGAAAACAAGCTGCTCTTTACAATATGCACCTTTTAAAAATGGGAGTTGTTTTAGTGGGAAGACGTGTAACTCTGGGTTATCACTGTCTTCACTCCTTAAGAGGTTAGCTTGAACTGAGGTGTCTGTAAAAACGTGTACATAGATACTATACCCTTATATTATGTGTGAGGGATTTTTTAAATTATACCGAAATGCTACCCTAGAGGTATAAGTAGGAAGACTGAATAATAATAACCTATTTTCTGGTTGTTGTTGGGGCACTGTCTAATGTACACAGCTTGTGTGAACTCAACCAGCTGCCTTTGTCAAGGGAGATCTTCAGTCGTGTCTGTGATTCACTTTATTTATTTTATTACAAACGTTAAGGTTATTTAAATGAAGATATTTCTTCTACTCTGAGGAAAATGCTGCAGTGTCTTCTTAAGATAACATACTTGGTTTGGGTCAGGTGGTGGAACCAGACAAGTCCCTGACCACAGTGGGGGAGTCGGCATCTTTGATACACTTTGCTGCCCTCCCTGGGTAAGTAGGAATTGTGTCAAGAGTAAATTCATTAAAGTCTCATGCTTCTTCTTACGAAACTCCAGCCACATGAAAAGAAACTGTTCTCTATGCTCTGTAGATGCCTCTGAGTATCCTACCTCCTTGGAGAGAAGATAGGGAAGGAGCGGAGATGAGACTGGGGATGGTCACAGGGAAAGACGTGGCCTTTCATGATGGTTTTATTTGCTGTGTTAATGCAGGGTCCTGGGGGGCTGGGCAAGTGACCTTGTGTCCTGGGGCACCCCAGCATTGGGACAGCCAAACCCAGGAACCATGAGTATGTGGAAATTTCTTTCTGTTGTTGGCCTGCAGTTTCTCTCTGTGCATTGCGTTGCTGTCATACTTGCTCTAGAATAAAAGGGGAAATGCATTTTCCCAGGAAGAAAGGGTCTGAACTTAGGACCTGAAACTATTTGTGATCTGTAATTCTGCATAGACTTTACTCTTGTTACCTGATGTTTTCTACTTAGAACTCTCTAACTCGTTTTCCCTGACACATAAACCATATAATTTCTTTCCAAAGGTGTCAAATAAACTTCAGTGTTTTCATCTGGTCCTCTTAAAGTTGGTATCTTAATATTTTGTATCTATCAATATTTTCATTCTTAATGTGAAATAAACAGAATTATTTATACTTATTATACAAAGTATTTGAAATTTGCACATTTAGTTGTCCCTGATAGAAAGCTATCTATTCTTCGTTGGATTTCTTCAAGTTTTTCTAAATAAATGTAACTTTTCACAAGAGTCAAAATTTAAAAATAAATTATTTAAGAACAAATTTTGATGTTTTCTATTGATGAATGCTGAAAACAAAAAATGGCTGAAATATTAAGACTGTGCTTCCCAAGCAAATTTATTTTTTTATGTACACCCAGGCGATGGGTATGTGTGTCACCCATGGGTAGTAAAGTAGCTTTTTGACAATAACCACTGCATGAGGGCAGGGCCATATACTCAGCACAGGCCTCTGGTTCAACAATGGGGACACTGAGGCCCAAATGGGAATAAGAAAGACATGCTGGGACCGTGTGCTGCACCGAAGGTTCCTGCCCTAAGCATTTAATAAAGTGAAGAAAGAGAAAACGAGGGAGGAGGAAAGACAGGAAAGAGAGAAATGGGTGGAGAGGAAGGAAGACCGGTGTAAGATGGCCCAGGTCAGACGTGTCGGAAGATGCGGTATGGCCGTGAGATTATAACATCTCCCACCCTCAAGCCTTTGTCCCCTGCTTCCGTCCAGTACAAATGTACCCACAGAGGATTCATTCTGGGGCTGCACAGCTCCCAGAATTGAGTTTTTTAAGCTCCCCACGTGATTCTCATGATCAGCCAGATTTTAGAACCACACTTTAAAAAATTTATAATATTTTTTAACTTATAGAAAACTTTCATACATGAAAAGTAAGAAATAGTATAATGAACCCCCATATAAAATATATCCCATCTTCCAATTTCAACAATTATTAACATTTTGCCAAATGTACTCCCTTTTTTTTGGTTTCATCTCTTACCTCCTTTTTTTGCTGGACTATTTGAATGCAAATCCCAGATACTGTGTGTTGTGTCCTCATACCCGCAAATAACTTCAGTGTGCATCTCTGATAAGAACGCGTTCTTTTTACATAACCACCATTATGACACCCAGCTAAACTATTTTATTCTTTAATATGATCCAAATCCCAAGTATGCATTCTAATTTCTCAGATTGTCCCCTATACAAGACAAAATCCTATTGCTTTTAATTGTTAAAGCTCTTTTATTCTGCAATACTCTTTTAATTTTTCATGCTATTAATTTGTCAGAGCAATTGGATCATTTGTTCCGTAGACTCTCCTGCATTCTGGATTTCGCCGATTGCTCTCTTGTGGTGTCGTTTATTTAACTTGTTCTTCTATACCTCCTATTAGGTTCTCATTCAATGAGGCAAGAATCATTTGCAGATGGTGCTGTGTATTTTTTATTGCATCCCATCTTGCATGAGCCATGTGATGCTGGCCTGGAGGAATCACAAAGTCTCAGAACGGATCTCCTCCTTTCTTCTCCAGTTTCTCTCCCATCTCTCACCCGGCATTAAGAAATTACAATTCTTCAATCATCATGATGAACATAAGCATTTGACCATAAGTCATGAAGATTTCTAAAATAGGAAATGACTTATAATTAGCAAATTATCTCTGACTCAGAAGATTGGCACAAAGACAGGGAAACAGAGCAGGTTTAGAGGACATCAAGGGAGCCAGTTAGAGCAAGGCTCCCATCTGGGGCTGTGGACAGACTTCTGGGGAAATGGGGGTCCCATAAAGTATATGCACAATTTTATGTCGTGGTGTGTACATTCATTTTTTCTGAGCTGGAACCCATAGCTTTCTTCAGAGTCTCAAAGAAATTGATAACTTTCCAAAAAGACAAAGAGTCTAGGGATTAGAGGGCTGAAAAATAAAGCTCGGAAGGAACTGACTTTGCTTTAGCTTGCCCATTCACTTTCAGTGCTGCAGAACGCCACCCTTATACCACACAGGGGGAAAGCTCATACCATCCAAAACTGAACTCATGTTTCATGCCCACCCTCTTCTTTCCATGTTCAAAGAAGGAAGGGCATTGTCATCTTCCTAGCACCCTCTGGATTTTTTCCCCCACCTCCCACATCTAAACTTTTAAGTGTATCTCCAGAATGTCTCTCAAATCCCCCGCCACCCTTCTGTGGCTCCAGTTCGGGCCCCAGCCTCCCTCTGTGCCTTTGCCTCAGATGCTCGTTTCCAGCCCACTCTCTTGGTGTCCTTTTGCTATTATCAGTTACCTATGCTTGCACAGCATAGACCTGGGCATGTGTCCTCTACTTCAGACTCCCTGATGGCTTTCCAGTGCTCCCAAATACCAAAGCAGGATGTGTACCACCAGGCAGTGAAGGAGGAAAATAGGAGACCTCTGAGTTTACTTTTTAATCTTAAAAACTATGATATAAATAGCATTTTTCTAATATTCGATATATAAATGTATGCTAGCGCTCTCTGACTTTGTCAGCATCAGTGGGTCCCTGTCACTGTGTACGTTTTTCAGCCGGGGAACGGGGGTGCCAGAGGCGCCTTCACTTACCCACGCCTTCAGAGGCTGTGTAGATGTGCCGCCTACAAACTCTCTCGTCCGCACACACAAACTTGGAAAGCAAATTTTCTAGCCTTTAAAAAATTACCCAAATGAAGAGTTTCAAAGGGTTTTGAACCCATTTGTTGGAAATATCAGCTTATCTTTACATCTTCCTAAGTAACTGACATCAAAGAAGACAGGAATATACTAGCAGAGTTTCAACAAAAACTTTTGCATGCTTGATAACTGGGAACGGAGTGTAATGAATCATGAATTAGGAGGCACACCCAGTGATTTTTTTATCTTAGCTTTTTTTCTATCTTCTTGAGGTGTCATTTCAGCTCTGTCATTAACATAAATCATTACAATAAAGTGAACAGAATTAAATTTGAGAATGGCTTTATCAAAAGTGATAGATATCTTTTTTAAAAAAGCATATTTATTAATTATATTATTATTTCTTATTGAGATCAAAAGATGTTTTACCATTAATAAAATATTGCTTACTTCATCTGTATCTCATTGTTTTAAAAGTCTTATATTTTGTGATTTTTAATGTTCAATATGATAATGCATTAGAATTGATTTAAAATAATACATAGTGAATGCATGTTCAAATATATATCTATATATACATACGTTTTTTTTTTTTTTTTGAGACAGAGTCATACTCCGTTGCCCTGAGTAGAGTGTCGTGGCATCAGCCTAGCTCACAGCAACCTCAAACTCCTGGGCTCAAGCAATCGTCTTGCCTCAGTCTCCTGAGTAGCTGGGACTATAGGCACATACCACCATCCCCAGCTAATTTTTATATTTTTAGTAGAGACGGGGTCTTGCTCTTGCTCAGACTGTTCTCGAACTCCTGACCTCAAGCAACCCTCCCGCCTCAGCCTCCCAGAGTGCTAGGATTACAGGAGCGAGCCACCGTGCTCAGCCCCAAAATATTTTTAAAGATGGTATGAGATCAAAAGGATTTGGAGTCCAATTTCCAACATGTTATGCAATGCTCTTTATAATTTGAACCAACTTAAGTATTCATTCTTGTCTCCTGCCACTACATACATACTTATATGTATATATATATATACACACATACACATACATACACATAAATACATACGTGTATATGTTATGGCTTCCTATTCTCTCTAGAATATGATCTTTCTGGTCTCAGCACTCTCAAAAATTATTCAGGACCCCAGAGAGCTTTTGCTTATATGTGCTATATCTGTTTATATTTACCATTTTAGAAATTACAACTGGGAAAATGTCTAAGCACAGAATACACCAGCGAACGTTCCACCAGAACAATGACATCGTCATGTCACAGAGCTTCTGGAAAATTCCACTGTACACACACTCTGGACGCTCTTCTTGCCATCCACTTGCCCTCTCTTCTCTCCCTTCACCGGAATCTAGTAGAGTTCCTGCCTTCCGTACTGCATTCTCCCAGATGTCATGGAAAAACCTGGTATTTTATAAAAGAAATATTTAGGTTTAAATCCCAGCCCCATTACCTGCTAGTTATTCAGCCTTGAGCGAGTTGCCTCAAGTCTCTGAGTCTCAGGTGCTTCATCTGTAAAATGCTCATTAATGTTTTAAAATACATATTAGGGAACTTTTCCTCCTCACCCTACCAGGAAACGCTCTTTTTATCAATAGCTCAGTTAATGGTTCTCAACCCTGGGACGTATTAGAATCACCCAAAGGGCTTTTAAGTGGTGCCAATGCACAGAGATTCTCATCTTTAAATGGCCTGGAATGGCCCTCTCAGATATTAAACTATTTTTTAAGTTTATGTTTTTAGATGACTCTAATATGCAGACAGGGTCTGGAATCACTAGTAGCCCAAAGAGTATGTTTTCACAGAGGCAATTAGGAGGAAGGGAACACAATTACAGTATGTACCTGGAACATCAGAAGAGGACAGGTGCCTTCCTCTGCAGGTCACCAGCTCTTCATCTGCACCTGCACTGGGTGGTACCATTGTGAATCCACTTTGGCATAAAAGTGGCACAAAAACCTCAACGTCCCAGAGGCAATATCAGATTAACCAAGATCAGAGATACGCTACTGTATTGATAATTTACCAAAGAACCACTAATTACCAAACAGGTACAAATACTTGCACTCTATGGTCATGGCCTCCTCTCCTAAGAGACACACTTTATGGGAATCCTTATCATCCAGATGCCTGATGAGCCTGGGATCAGATCTCGGAGAGCTGGCAACAGACTGTGAGCTGATGCGTGCTTCTGCGTACTGGGCCATGTTCGTCTGCAGGTCAAGAGTCCTTCAAGGCACTGTCTCCGCATATGGTACTTGGATGGGCCCCGCCAATGTCTGCCTTTGAGACCCTGCCTGTTCTTTGCGTCACCACCGCCACCTTCTAACTGGCCCACTTTCCTCTAATCCTTACCAACACCTTCAATTAAGTCACAGTCTATCTCTTCTGGTGACTTTGTACATTTCCGAACTGGTTTATTATTTAACCGTCGGAGGAAAATCTTATTTCCAAGCTACTACCTCCTCCAGTTAGTACCTAAAATCTTGAGTTAGAAGTCACTCATTTTGAGAAATCTTCAGTTTGTTAGAATGAAATTTGACACATACAGTTTCCAATATTATCAGAATCCTTGATCACAGTAAGAAGGACATTGTGCTACTGTCGGACTGCACAGGAATCAGAAGAAGGGAAGACATGATTTACAGCATGAGGAAGCACAACAAACACAGGCACAAATTTCCTAATATGAAGAAACTTGGAGTCCTGAAATGACTAAGAAAAAAACAGAATAAATCTCTCTCGCATTGCCCCATCCACCCAGCTTTTGTCTTCAAAACAGCACCCATCTTGCCTTTAAAACAACAGACAGTAGTCCATCGTCTTTGGGACCTACCATTCAGTGAAATTCTGCTCAGGTTTTAGAGACCTAGACTTTATTCAAGGGCTGGACTGTGAAATCCTTCAGGTCCAGACTGTGCCACGCCCCCTTCACACCAAGAGCTTTATGAAGCCGAAATCAAATAGCATGTTGGTCGAATACTAAACTAGTTTCCTGAATATATAATGTTTCTCTCTAAATTCCAGTTTTATAGATTTTCCAGTAGAATAATGAGTCAGAAAATAGAAAGTAGCTAGCACTTCATACTTTTCATGATCATCTTTAGAAAACATAAATTTTAAAGTGATTTAAACTTAAGGTTAGAAAACTTAAAAGCCTGGTGGTAGTTTTATCCCTTTTTGAGGATTTAAAGCTGTCTACTAGTTTGTGGTTCTTAAAGTAGATACTTTAAAAACAATTATCACAATTATTAAAAAGGAGCAGTCTTTTTCACAGTGAAAAACAAACAAACAAACAGGAGTAGTTTCGAAGAGTAGAAAGGAAATTATTGACACAGAGGCCTCTGATTCCACAAGAGGGTCACTCCCATGGGCCCAGCACAAGCTGCCCTCAGGGCCAGCAAAGTAGTCCATGGGTCTGTGAAAAATGTGCCATAATTATTTAACCATAGAGTTTAGAAACGTTACTTAGACCAACTTTATGCTTCTTTTGTTCTCTATGTAGGATTTTGTATTTTTAAGAAAAGGACAAATTGGTATTCCACATCTGAGTAAACACATTAATGTCTCTTCCAAGCCCAAAAGACATTAAAGATCATACCTGACTGTCAGAAAATATGCCAACAGATGTTATAATTATATAGTACACCTGTATTCTAACCCATCAGGTAAATAGATGATACTATAAAATATTGTTAATATTTAATACAAATGAAAATGAAATAAAATGTCTAGAAAAAAATTTTAATTTAAGAAAAAAAAAAAAAAAGGAGAAGAAGGGTTAAAATTCTGTTCATTTGGAACCTCTTAACCCTGATGGCTCTTCTAGAACACCATGCCCAGCAACCAGATTTCTTCTCACCTGCTCCACCCAAACAGCTTTGTAGCTAGTTCTCCTATATGTCAGTCATAAGCTTTATAAACCATCCTCTACAGTGCAGCCAAGGGGATCTTTTTAAATGTCCACATCATCATGTTCTCCCCTCGGGGCCCATGGAATACCCTAGACCTGGAGAATTTCAGGGACAGGGACCTGACATCCGAGTCCCTAAATTCTGAGCAGAACTTCGCTGACTGCAGGACTCGTTTTTAATGGCTCTCAGTAGACTTCTCAGCTCAGTCAAGCCCCTTGGTGTGGCCCACAAGCCCCTCTGTGATGTGGGCCCGTGGCTCTCTGCCTACATACGCACCCACACAGAATCTAAGAACGCCACGGACCCCTAACCCAGAGCCTGCTTCGGCCATTCCCACCACCTGCACCACCTTTATTTCCTGGTCAACTCCGATCCATCCTCCTGAACTTGACTCAGGGGTCTCCTAATTCATGAAACACACTCTGTCGCACACTCTCCGTTCTGGTTTAGCTGCTTTTCTTAGCTGCTCCCATTGAACCCTAAGCACCTTTTGTCACTGTTTTGTAAGTATCCATTAATTTATCATAAATATGAATTTCTGGCCGGGCATGGTGGCTCAGGCCTGTAATCCTAGCACTCTGGGAGGCCGAGGCGGGCAGATTGTTTGAGCTCAGGAGTTCAAGAGCAACGTGAGCAAGAGCGAGACCCCGTCTCTACTAAAAAAATAGAAAGAAATTAGCTGGACAATTAAAATATATATATATATATATATATGTATTTAATTAGCTGAGCATGGT
This sequence comes from Avahi laniger, assembly GCA_963575035.1. Classification (NCBI taxonomy): domain Eukaryota; kingdom Metazoa; phylum Chordata; class Mammalia; order Primates; family Indriidae; genus Avahi; species Avahi laniger. Next base: position 32,846 of record CAUYSK010013896.1, on the reverse strand, counting down.
GGCGCATGCCTGTAGTCCCAGCTCCTCAGAAGGCTGAGGCAGGAGGATCGCTCGAGCCCAGGAGTTTGAGGTTGCTGTGAGCTAGGCTGACGCCACGGCACTCTAGCCCAGGCAAGAAAGTGACACTTTGTCTCAAAAAAAAAAACAACAATAAAACAAAACAAAACAAAAAAAACATAAATATGAATTTCTTAAATTAGAGAAATATTATTTTTCTGTGTCAAAAATGCTTAACCCAGTGTCCAACATAGTTGGGATTTTCTCTGGAAGTAATTGTTAAGATGGTGTTTGAGGTGCATGATGTTTATTAGGGATCAGAATTTTGTGTTTTGCCCAGTGTCAGCCCCTCTCTATCTCCAACTATGGGTTGAAAAAATTTTTAAAATATGGGTAGTTCTTTTGTGGTGATCACCACTAATGGATCTCAATTAGAAGCCATATCATCATCGACTTGAATGCTAATTTGCATGGCGTACACATATTCTTGTGATTTTTTAAGAGGTCCAACTTCATTATAAAGAGGATTTTTTGGCATAGAATTTCTTAGACAAGGTAGCGTATAAATGCTTATAACTAACTGACCTACAGAAAATAAGTCTAGAGTTAAAGAATAACACTTGGAATATTTCCTTTTATCCCCTATTCAGAATATTCGATTCTTCACTTGCTCCAAAATACCTTGCCCTCCCCCAAGTCAAATTTATTCTTTATGTTTTAACAACGTTTACTGAGTACCTTTTATATGACAAGCATTGGGGATGCACTGATAAGTAAGACACACGCATGCCTTCAAGAGTTTCCATCCAGAAAATGAAACAAACATGAATATCAAAAGTACACCATGGGGAAAGTGTGATAATTGGTCAAAATTGGATCAGGAAAAAAAAATACCGTGTTAGAAATTCTAAGTGGAAAAGGATTTAATACAAGAAATGTGATGCTAAGATAACTGATAGAATTCCTAAGGGAGAGCAGCTCAGGAAAAATTGCAACTGACCTTCAAAATGTGTGAAAATGCAGGAATAACATTTTATTTCTGCTTCTACCCACTACCTATAGCTGTCACCAGAGGTTGATGATATCTATCTCCTTTTCTTTTGCTTTCCAAATCTCTGGTGAGGTTTTCTCAGAGGGGAACTCTAGACAAGAGCGCTGCTAGAAAGATAGCTTGGGAAATGCTGTTTCCAGCCTTCTTCAGCCCCGACATAGAAGGGAGAGCTTGGAAGGGCTCCTGCAGGTGGTGGCAGCTAACACTGCCCATATTGGGGTAACTTCCCTAATTTGAAGTAGCCAAGTCATCTTGGGTCTGCAGAAACACTCTAAGGATATATATTTCAAAACAGCTAGAAAAGAAGACTTGAAATGTTCCCAAAACAAAGAAATGATAAATGTCTGAGGTCATGGGTAGCCTACTTACCCTGATTTGATCATTACACATTTCATGCCTGTATAAAATATCACATGTACGCCATAAATATGTGTAATTATTATGCTTTAATATAAAATTAAATTTTGAAAGAGCTTTCGCCTTGATAGGTCTGTGCCTTGCTAAGAAGCATATTCTCACATGGGGAGCTGGCCTTGTGTACAAGAGACCAGGAGAAATTTAAGGGAATTTGCTCAAAGGTCTTTTTCATCTACTGATTTTTATCCTAATAACTACAGAGTATCTAATATTTTTACCTTTTGAATAATTATCCAGGGATAAAAGTATCGTCTTGGGAGATCTAACACATTAATTAATCCTGCACGCTAGAGAATTAGCTGCTTCCCGAAATGAATTGTAAGTTCTGTTCGAAGCGGAGATCAGCCACCCCCCTCAACCCCTATCAGGTGGAAAAAACACTGAAATAAAACACAAGGTCTGAGTTCAAGTCCTAAAAAGGCCATTTATTAACTATGTGAACATAAGTACATCATTAGACTTCTTAGAGCCAATTTCCTCTTCAGTGAAACAGAAATTTAGCAAGCCTCCCCTCTGACCTCACAGAGTTATTTTAAGATTCAAAACTAGAATGGGGACCAGGCGCAGTGGCTAATGTCTGTAATTCTAGAACTTTGGGAAGCCATAGCAGGAGGATTGCTTGAGCTCAGGAGATCGAGACCAGCCTGAGCAACATAGCAAGACCCCATCTCTACAAAAAATACAAAAATCAGCCAGGCGTGGTGGCACACACCTGTAGACCCAGCTACTCCAGAGACTGAGGCAGGAGGATTGCTTGAGCTCAGGGGTTTGAGTTTGTGGTGAACTATGATGACACCACAGCACTCTAGCCCGGGCAACAGAGCGAGACCCTATCTCCAAAAAACAAAACAAAACAAAACAAAACAACCAAAAAAAACTAGAATGGGAACATATATATAAAGATATTTTTGTAGACTATAAGTGTTGTAAAGGTCAAAACTGAGAAGGCTTATGTAAAAATCTGCCATCTTGGCAGGGGGAACATGAGGATAGGAAAGGAAACCAGAATTAGTGGGGGACTGACCTGGCTATAGAACCTGGGCCTAAGATGGGCAGCTAGATTTTCAAGTTATTAATACCATGTCAAAAAGTATATATAGTAAGTGTGGCATGGTATCAGTACCTAAGAGGTTCAGACAGTGTGATTTTCAGAATCGTGCATTTGGCAGGGTTGACTGTGGTCTATCTGGAATGATATCCCAGAAGCCAATCAAAGTCCAGGAAGTAGCATACCCCACATAGTAGCGTGGCACAGGGTAGGCGATCAATATATTTTTATCGATTTGACCTACTAACAGAATAAATGAGTAAATTTCTAGCAATAAGAAATCACATTGTCAAGGCTCCAGAGAAGCTGAGTGTAGTTCATGGCCTGGCTCCTGGTCCACATGGGGGATTTCAGTGTTAATCAGGACAAGCTGCCCAGTCATACAAACTGAGAAAGCTCAGTGCAGGCCAGGAAGAAGAGAAAGGAGGCAGCTCAGTGGGCTCAAAGATGCTGGAGCCCACCTGAATCACAGTGGCCTTCGATGTAACACAAATTCAAGGTTGCGCCTATGAGCAGGCTTGGTCAGGTCAACTGGCTCAGGACCAGGGCTTGGTCAGGTCAACTGGCTCAGGACCAGGGTGGAGGTAAGAATGAAGGTGACAGGTGTCCAGAGCTTAACAGGAAATGGAAATATGTATTAATATATTATTGTGCTGAGTTTTTAAACATTAACCACTCTCCCTAAAAAAAATAAAAAGTTTTATTTGGGACCCAAAAGGAGCTTAATACAGATTTATTTTAATAATCTGCTTAATACATAGCTACTAAAATTCCTGTTATTGAAGAACATTTAATGGCATGGGGAATGCTAATGAAGTAGTAAAAGAGTAGCTAAAATCGCATAAGCTGCTTATGATCATAATTCTGTGTGAATGAGTGTATGTGTGCATAGATATATAGAGAAAGAGATAAAGAGCAAATTGGATATATCTTGCAGAGATAGTCAAAAAGATCTAGAAGGAAATATACTAAAATATACTTAACAATATTTTCTGTGATAATACTATAAATTATTTCTATTTTTTAAATAATATTGGGTGTTTTTATAATTTCTGACAGTAAGTTTATACTACTTTTGTAATCTTTAAAAAAAAACGTTTTCCTAAAACTGATCCCACATATTATCTCTGCAAGTTACAGAGAACAAAGGGACACTCCACAGCTCATTCTATGAATTCAGAGTGACCTTGCTGCCAATTTTAGACAAGAATAGAATGAGAAAGGAAAATTAGAGGTCTAATTCAGCCATCAGTATAAGTACATAAATAAGAAACAAACTATTAGAAAACCAAATCTAACTCGTATTTAGACAGATAATATACCAAGAGCTAGCTGGCTCCATCCCAGAATAATAATTTATAATAAATAATACGGTTTGGTATTGAAACAAGGACAGTCGAATTTTCAGTGGAACAGAATAAAGAGGCCAAATAAGAGGGTGTAAAATGATATCTCAACAGGTCTGACTTGGATTTCCTTGTTCACCAGTAAGATTGAGTGTTGCTTCATATGACACATGTATACATGGAAATTTGTCACGTGATGTGAGTGTCATAGCTGAGCAGGAGAGAAAGGAAGGAATCTTTAATCAATTGAGTTAGAAAACTGATTCTAATTGTGGATAAAATTGAATTTGGAGTCCTAGCTTTCACCATACTCAAAAATCAATTTTAAATAGAGTATGGAATTTATATGTTAAAAACAAAATTTTAAATCTCTGAGAAGAACATATAGATTAATATTTCTCTGACTTGAGGATAGAAAAAAATTTCTCAGGCAAGACAAAATAGGATATCCTAAAAGATTGAAAAATTTGATAAACAACTCCACTCCACTCCCATGCCTACCTCCAAAATCCTAAACCTAGGCCTCATCACGGTTTTCAACAAAAAACATGGACAGACCTTCTGTTACCATCAAACATCTGTCATAAAATATAGTATCTATTTTTTAAATTAGCATTAAATTATAATAACTATCTATCCATTTACCCCAGATCCCGAAAAGGCCGTGTGGGAAAATCAAATGTACAAAGGTTAAATTTCACAGTTTTCTTCTTGAAGTAAATGTTAGCACTATTGACAAAAAGTTGAGGCCAATTTTCTTTTTTACCAGTGTAACTGGAAAACAGCATCTATATTCAAGTGTTTTTCACAGAGCTTCTGCGAAACGCATTTTAATGGATAGGATCATATTGATTTGTGATGTCAAAATCCAAATCCAATGCAGATGTTCCCGAGGTAAGAAGGAGGTGAAACGACTTCTCACTTCCGCTCTGGATGCCAAGGCCCAAACTCTCCTCCTCAGAGGAGGGCAGCTGTCCAAGTATCTTTCAGCCTCAATTCAGATCTGGGCTCCTTATTCCTCTGTAAGTGAGAAGCCTTTGGGTACTTTCTAGAATGTTCTATCATGTACTGGAGAATAATAATAGTGAATTTCACAGAGAGTGGCACTTTGAGGATTCCCTCATTCTCTTCTGGGGTAGACAACCATCCCAGGTAGTTGGTTTCATAGTTATATTGTCGATATAACGATTCACCCTCCTCAGCTGAGGGAGCCCCGTGAGGTTTTAGCCTAAAGTGTGGATTTTACTCTGGTGGTCTGGAAGAGTTCACTCTGCCTATGAGTGTGAAGTTCACGCACTAGAAGAGTATCTCCAACAGACATCATCCTGAGAATGTCAGCAGGGACTAAAAAAAGATGGGGCATCTGATAGTCATTTCATAGTCGATAGAGCATCTTATAGTTCTCAATTCCACTAGTGGTTAACAGGATTTCCTCTGGTCGTATATGTTGTTTTAGGTAAGTTTGGGGGCTTTGAAAACCCAGAAAGCAGGTGAGGGGGCTGGAAATTGAATTTATTATTGGGCTCTTATCTCAGAAATGTGTAGAACAAGAAGGTCAGTGCCCTGCAGTCCTATCTGGTCTGTGGGTTATTGGGAGGCACCTCCCAGAAGGTTCAGGTGCCACAGATACCCCTACAAGGCTTGATGGAAAAAACTCACCACTATTCTTATGTCCGAGGGACTGTGCTGTGAGCATCTACAACTCCTCGATCACACAAGCTTTCTCATTCCATGCCCAGATAAGGCAGTTACATTGAAACTATTGCATCACCTTGCTGCAGTCATGCATGATTAAATAGATATGCTGGAAGGAGGCTGGTGACAGAGTTTAAGGAGTGTCATTTATGGTAAGACACATTTTTCCTTTAGCATGTAGTAAAATCAATCATAGGTGGTGGTAACTGCTACAACACGCTTTAGTATTGATTTGATTTCGCCATTTCTAGATAGTGTTTCCCATTAGTTATTTTTTTTTTTAAGTGGCCCCAAAGAAACCTAAAATAAAGTTTTGACTGAGGGCGGGTGAAGGGGACATGGAGTATGATAGTCACTTTTGTTCCAGTGTTAATTTTCAAAAACTCCGGATGTCTAATATTGAAAGCCAGTCCAGAGCGCTCAGTGTTAAAGAACTCGCGACCTACCCCTCCTCCGGCTGCGGGGCTGAATCACACGGGGTAAGGAAAGTCTGGTTCACGGCGCTATTAATTCACTACTGTGATTTCTTTCTCTGTTGCTCAAGGGGACCGAGGGAGGGGGTGGTAAGTTGAGTGGGCAGTCAGGAAATGTGATATTTTTCTTGGTTCCTTGTGATTGGAGGAAATTCTGTCTTCTCCTTTTAGTTCAAAAGTTTTAGCAACATAACCATTTTTTTGTTGTTGTTGGTAAAGTAGTTTGACTTTTGCCAGTGGCAGCTACCCCAAGCCCACCTCTCTGGGGTTGTAAAACCAATTATCTTTGATGGAACTACCAGATGAAGTCATCCAGAGGATATGCCCACATAAACCCTGACCTCTGGAAAAGTGGGGTCTCTGCCCTTCCTCTTTGAACTTTGTCTTACTTTTCTCCTTTATCTTCTTTTGATGGGAGGTGATTAATATGGATGACCTTCAATGCCTGTTGTCTGAAGACCCATAGTCATTCTTAGAATCAAGCCTGAAGTGATGGACAAAGTACGATTCTGTGTAAATGTCCCATGCACAATGGGCTGTGACAAAGTTTGGACGATGGACAGCAGTTATTGTGTGTTCTTTGAATAAAACATACTCTTCAAATTCAGGAGCAATATTATAAATAATGTAACACTAATTTAATATAACCTCAGTAAATTTCATTTCAAAAGACAGGTTGTAATTTCTATTTTTAAAACTCTTCGCTAATGTAGTATAATATTTTAATAATAATAACAATAAAATAGATATATACTTACTGGATAGCAAGTTCATAAGCTAGGATTTTTTTTTTTTAAAACTATCCAATTTCATCCTAACAATACATTATGGGTTAAGTATTAGCCCCATTTGACAAATAAGAAAACTGAGTCTCAGAAATGTCACTCAGCCAATTTTAAAGATGCCACCTATCTATCTCAAAACTGCAAGCTACACTGTCTCTAAGAGGAACCTATAGACTGCTCAGACTGGTCCTGATACAGTTTTCTCTCATTTTCAGTGTTTTTATTCTTTAACAAAAAAAATCTGTAAATAAATATTTAATGCAAAAGAAGTATTTACAACATGAGTATAAGGTCTAAAGAACAATAAAATGGATACTTGTATACCCCCCGCTGAGCTTAAGAAATCAGACATTGGCAACACCTTTGAAGTCCCAGGCACCTGTCCCCAATCTAGCCATCTTCCCCCATCCCAGAGACTTGGATTTAGTATGTATAAATGAGCCATCTCCCCAGTTAGAAAGTAGGCTTCTTGAGAAAAAAACTATTTTGGGTTTATCGTTCCTTTGTTGTCTTTTTTAGTTTTACTACATAGATATTGATCCCTAAATAGCATACTGTTTGATTTTGCTTGATTTCAAACTTTATATAATTATTCTTTTGTGACTTGCTCTTTTCATTCAACATGATGCATGTTGATGCGCATGGTGTGCAGTTCTTCATTTTCATTGCTACATAGCATTCAACTGTATGCCACATTTATTTATCTATTATCCCATTTACCTGTATCTGTGTTGTTTCTGGTTTTTGCTATTACAAACAAATGGATGCTCTTGTCCAAGTCTCCTGGTACACGCATGCTAACATTTCCTTTGGGTATATATCCAGGAGTAAAATTAGCATATTGAAGGGTATATGAATGTTCAGTCTTACAAAATGATGTAAATTCTTTTTTAAAAATATTTTGAAAAAATGTTTTTCCATTGTTTTTCTACTGTTCTGTTTGTCATTCATTTTCCTTTTAATTTTTAGGTTGCCTTTATGTATTTTAATTACTAATTTTTTTGTTAAGCATGTTGCAAATAGCTTCTACATATTTTCAGCTGGATTTTCACAAAGAAAGTCTTAATTTTAACATTGTCAAATTTAAATTGATTTCCCTTTATGAGCAAAATCTTATTTAAGAAATCTTTTCCTGGCCTGGCAAGGTGGTTCATGCCTGTAATCCTAGCATTCTGGGAGGCTGAAGCAGGAGGATTGTTTGAGGCCAGGAGTTTGAGACCAACCTGAGCAACATAGCGAGATCCCATCTCTATAAAATAATAGAAAAATTAGCTGGGTGTGGTGGCACTCGCCTGTTGTCCCAGCTACTCACGAGGCTGAGGCAGGAGAATCACTTCTGCCCAGGAATTGGAGGTTGCAGTGAGCTATGATGATGCCACTGCACTCTAGCCCAGGCAGCAGAGTGAGACCCTATCCCCCTGTCCCAAAAAAAAAAAGAAAAAAGAAATATTTTCTTTCCCAGATGTCATAAAGGTATTATCCTATATTGCTAAAAGTTTTTAAGTTTTGTTTTTCACTTTTAAATCCTCAATATCTCTGAAATTGATTTGGGGGAATATGGTAGAAAATAAGGAAAATTTTGATTTTAGTTTTTTCCATAAATTAATGGGAGCCACCTAGTCTGAAACCAGACCACTCAAGTTCAATAATTAAAATGTTACAATCTTCTTCCTAACATTCTTACTCCTCTCTTGAAAAAGGTTTTTCTATGTGCCTTATGTTTCGAATTGCTTTTGTGACTACTGTCTTTTTAAAAAAATTTGATTTCTTTTTCTAACTTGTTTTCTGGTGTATAAAAATGCACTTGACTTTTATATAAAAATTTTGTGTTTTAATAAATTATTGGGTTCTTCATGAACACAGTTGTATCATCTGAAGTGAGACTTTCAAGTTTTGTATTTAAAGATACATTAAAGACCAAAAATATATTATTTTATCACTTAAATAAAAATTAATTTTATTTTTATCTGTTTATTTCATTCTTTGATCATATATATAAATTTTGATCTGTTTTCTCATTTTAAGTAATATTTATTAGTTGTAGAAAATTTAGAATATAGGCATACCAAGGAAATCAAAATACCCATAGTCCCATCACATAATTTAATAAAATTCAACATCACATTTTTTCAATCCCTTACCATGTGATAAATGCACTATTTACTTCTAGTTTTCAAGGATTTTGCTTTCTGGTGAATGGCTACTATAAATGTTTTGATATTATACACATTCAAGCATTTTTCTAATAATAAATAAACATTTTTTAACACGAATGAGGTCATATTGCACATGCCACTATGTAACCTAAAGTTTTTCACAAACAATATATGTAATCATTTTTTCAGATTATTGAAAATTGTTCTGCAGCATTGTTTTTGATGAATGCATTGTACATTCCACTGCATGTATTATAATTAATTTATTTCATTATATAGACTATATTCAATATTTTGCTATTATAAATAGTTATAATTTTCCACTATTCTATGATTATTTCCGCAGGATAAGTTTTTGGAAGTGTATACAAAATTTTAAGTTTGTGGTTTTTAAATAGTCTTGCCAAATTATCTTCTTCCAGAGATTTTGTTCTAATACGGACTTCCACCAACTGTATGTCTGATCATTCTGTAGTCATGTTCTCTCTCTCTCTCACACACACACACCCAAGACTCTAAACTTGAATCATTAAATGGAACCAAAAACTTCCTAAAAGTTTCACTAAAACTACCTAGGAAAACTTTGCAAAATTACCCACCCTAGAAATTGCTATGCTTGCTCCCACCATATTTAAAAAAAAAAAAAAACCCAAAGAAAAAACACGTGCATTTATTTTCCAGATACTTTTCAACAAGATGAATAGTATATAAAACTTTATTTTTCTTTATAGGGTGGAGAGGAGTTATTTATTTTAATTTTATTATGTCTGATGGAATCCCTTCAGGTATTTATTGCTTTGTTTCTAAATATAAGTATGACAAGCTCAATGCTGTCTGTGGTCACATAGGGGTTTTTGGAAACAATTTTAACTTCGGGCATACCCTGAACGTGGGCAGCGCCTACACATTGTCATCTCAGCCTCCTCTTACCCTTTTGGGAAGTCCTACGAGCAGATTTTTTTTTTCTGCTTTATTTTACCATTCTCAAATCAATGTGGGGTTTCCTTATATCCCCAGCCCAACTTTAACTTACACAATTTTATACTGAGAATGCACCTTCTAGAATATTGGTTGTCAACTCCAGCTACACATTTACTCACTTAGGGAGTTTTTGAAAAATATCCATACCTGAGCCCTATCCCTGAGACTCAGATTTAATCTGTCAGGGGTGGCACCCTGATCATTGATTAGTGTTCTAACGAGGGTTCTACCGTCCTCCACTCTAGACAATCCAAACATCCTCTGCAAAGAAAAATGAGGCTGGGAAAAAGAGAGGAACTGAGTGGGGGAGGAGAGATTCGTGAAGCAGGAGTGAAAGTCTCTCCCTCTTTGTGGTAACATACGATTTTAAAATAGAAGAAGGTTAAATCATGCTGGTTTATGAAAATTAGATGATGTGAGAATTTCATCCCCGTGTTTGGTTTGTGCTCAGTAATCTGCTTAACAAATCGTGACAAATCGTGAGTATCTTCAACAAAAGATATAATTTCGTAGTTGATTTTCATCTTCAAAGAAAGCAGGGAGGGAGGGAGGAACAGAGGTGGGAAAAGGGAGAGGGAGGGAAGGCACAACAAAGTGAGAAGGGCAAAAACAAGGGAGAGGAGAGGGTGTCAGACAGCCCAGGTGAGAGCAGATAGGCTCCTGGCGGAACAGCAGCTCAGGGGCAGGCAGGGGACACCCTTCGAGGGGCAGGCAGGGATGCCTGCTAAACACCTGCTGGGAGAGAAACCAATGGGAAAGAAAGAGGTCAAAGCAGAGCAGGACAGACAGGAAAGGAAGAGGAGGTACACAGAACACCAAGGCCTGGGGTTCACCTCAGACAGAAAGATGAGACGAAATGTAGGAAACCAAGAATGCAGCCTTCCCATTCGCTCCTACTCTTAGTGTATAAGTATGTCTCAAAAGATCAGGTCATTCAAGCCCTGCTCTGAAACAAGACTGCAATTACTGAAGACAACGTACGTAGATGGACATGCTATAATGTGTCTCAGTGATCTATTTATCTCACTATTCAGTTCTTTCCTCAATGCTTTTCTCCTTCCATAAAGTCTATACATTCATAAATTGAAAATAAACATCAGTTATTTATTTCCTTGTAGACGACATTTGCATATGGTTTACGTATCTGTCATAGAACTTCCATTTACCTTAATTCAAGTGTGTCTTTAAGGGCAGGGTTGAGATCAGAAAATCTTGTTTCTACCAGTTGGCATCTTCCTTCATCCCTCCATATGAATTAAAAACGCTTTTATCAGCATATACAGAAAGACCCATGTTTTCAGTGGTACTGTTTGCAAGCAGTCTGGAGGCAGGCACTTCCAGAAGTCATTAGATGGCTCTAAAACTGTCACGCTCCCTGGCCATATCCATCCAGCTGCTCAGCCGGCCTCAAGATGTTTCTATCCTTGTGGTTTTGCTTTGTGGTTGTAAGATTTTGTCCTCAATTCAGCATGTCGAGCAGGAATCAAGGGCAAGGAAACATTCTGTTCTTTTAATCAGAAAGCAAAGTAACTTTCCCCAAAGTCCGCCTGCAGATCTCCTTAATGCCTCATTCACCAGAAATGGGCAAACGGTCACCTTCAGCTACAAGGGAGTGTGAGAAAGAAACTCCGTGCCTGTTCTGCTTGCCTACTAGGAAGAGGAAAGAGAAAAGAGAGCTGAGGATGGCTTCGGGAAGGCCAACCCACAGTGACTCACCTGCCCTCGTCCCTGTGTTGGCTGAGGTCTCTTTATGTGCTTCATTCCCCTTCGTGCCTTAAAGCACAATTTCCATAGTATATTCCTGTTATAGAAATACAGGCCTGTGAAATTTCCACCAACTACAATAGAGCCAGCACATCCACATATATTTTTAATTTTTTTTCTTATCATACCCATACTATGTTTTCCCAGAGGTAGTACTTAGCTGATAGGGATTCTAGGTCCCTTGTCTCTGCCTTTGCACCTAACGCTTTACATCTTCTAGCTTCCTCTGTAATGCAGCTCTAGCTGTTCTTGCTGCAGCCGTGAGCAAGTCATTTGCAGATTATTTATTGCTTTCACCGGTTAAGCTATGTGTCCACAAATTCTGTAACTTCTTCAAAGTCTCCCCCAACCCTATCATCTTATTTTTTTTTCAGCAATAGGGTATTTTCTATTCCCATTTTATTTTCCTATAAGTAAACAAAAGGTCAGTTCTTTTTACTTTTTAAAAGTGCCTTTTATGGGCACTCAATGCTTGTCGACCACTAACAAGTCTTCCGTGACCTCCATGCTGGGCTGTGAGCCCCTCACTGTGCACCCCTGGTCTCCCCATGTCCCCATTGTTCAGTCACTTATAGACTCCACCATGAGCCCCAAGTGCACGTGCTACATTCCCCTTATAATCAATCCGCTGTGCCCAGCACAGCCTCCGCATTTGAGTGGGACCTCCATGGAGAAACTGGGCAGTGCCAATTGAGTAGAAATGAAGTGAAAGGATCCGAAATGCCCTGTCTGATCATATGACTCTCAGCTGGTTGCGGCTGAAACACCCAGACCAGGTGCCATCTGTAAAGCAAGGCCCTTTCTAGCTTGAGTCGGCTGCAGTCTCTCAACAAACTGTTCTTTCAGAACTGAAAAAAAAAAAAAAAATAACTCCCATCAAGTCAAGCAGAAAAACAAGTAGGTTTAGGAAATGAATGAAAGTGAAGATTGATGGCTAAAGCTGCATTCCTTCTTGGCATCTTCACCGCTCATTCGTGCCGGGGAAACAGCTTCACGCCACAAAGCAGGTCCATTGGCAGGAAGACAGGCAGGTAATGTTAGGGAAACAACAGAATCCGGGAGCCAAATTGTCTCCATCCTGCCCCTTGAGCTCTTCTTCTCTGGTGGCCATGCTTTTCGTTTTAATTCATTTCCTGTTTAGAGATTCTTCAAGGGGAGGCCCTGAGGCTGTACTGAGGAATTTGTCCAGCTCACACAATTGCTTCCTCTTTTTGTCTGTCTACTATGCCCTCCATCATTTTTAAGTCTCTCTTAATCAAAAAGTCTTTGAAATCAAATTGAACTATATCCAAAAGCAGTTATCACTATAACTGAAAATTTTACCTCTTGCTGAAAGACGCATCTGATTAATCCTGCCCGACTTTCTGATCACCCCTCAATGTATTTCCTTAGCATTTATATTCCCAGTTTTCCCCCTTCAATTTGTTAGTTAGAAAGTAGACTTCTTGAGAAAAGAATGTGTTGTGTTCTGTAATTTTTAATAATCTATTTAATGATACTCCTCCCCTACTAATGTGCTCACCTTGCCATTGGTATATGCCAAAGATGGTCTTGCACTGGATTTAAAATGGCCCTATCATAGACCCATCCTGATCTGTAAAAAAATTCTTAGTTCAGTATAAGGTCACTTGTATTCTTAGTGCTGAACTCATACAAGCATCCACATGTTGTAAACACTGTGTCCTACTAACTGCCTGTGAGGATATAAAATGACATGCATATACGTCAGTGTATGAAATACAATTGTATACTCCATTGGGTAGTGAGGATGGCCACAGGGAAATTGAAAGCTATATTTAAGATTGAATGTAATAATTGGATCCCTCTTCCCTTAGTATATTTTTGTCTTCTTTGTTCTTGATATGTCCCCAGGCACCAATGTAGTACTTGTGAATTCGTTGGACCAAGTGACTACTAAGTGAATATGCCAGGATTTGAGACAGCCAATGGCAGGGCCTGTTTCTCCAAAGTAGCAGTGCCCATTCCACCAATTTAGCTGCTTAGGTTCTTTGGACAGGTCCAGGGGTTTTCTAATAAAATACATATAGTCCTGCGAAAAATGTACTTAATGATCAGGAAGGCTAGAATTGGAGGGGGAGATTAAGCAGTCATTGTGCTGGAAGAGGTGGGGCAAGAGATAGAGCGAAGAATGACTCTTTGATAATAAGAGGCTCCTAAGGCAGGCATTTTTGAAAGGATACATTCAACACCCTTTCTCAGCATCATACTGTCTTGTCAGACTCCACTGTTGAGTCTGGAACAGCTAAGAGTAGCCATGTAACATAGCCCTAGCCAATGAGATATAAAGGCAAGTCTGTGAGGGGAGCCTCTGTCTCTTTCTTAATAAAAGGAACGGATGGGGCAGATGCCACTCTCTTCCTCTTATTTCTGTCTAGAGTATAGCTGTGATTACTGGCCATATTTCCATCTTCAGCCAACAAGCCTCAGGACAGAAGGGCAGCCCACTAAGAATTATGGAACTCAAAGCAAGAGAGAGCAAATCTATCTGATGATGTTGCTGGACTTGAGTCCCTGCCTCCAGGATCTTGGTATGTGACATAATTTAATGCATCTTTGTTATGAAACAATGCCTCATTCACAACTTTTTCTAGGGTCAGCATTGATTTACTCTTTACTTACTTAATTACAGATATAGTGGCCCGTCGCACAAGTCAAGCTCTGCGTTCGTGTTATACCGTTGTGGGTCTCAATATTCTATTCTCCTATAAGATAGCTATTTAATTTAAAAACAAATTCCACCCAGAAATGGACTTGAATTTTTAGATCAGAAGATAGACTTTGCAAAATCTTTCCAAAAATCATCTTTGTTTCAATTTGAAATAGAGCACAACAGACTATGGTTTTGGAATTAGACTCAACATACAAATCTCACCTCTGTCACTTAGTACACAATTAAATTGCACATGATATTTAATGCTTGTATACTTCTATTTCTTCAAGTTTAAAATGACAAAACTTGAAATCTTGAAAAGCAGGAATGAGGATTAAAAATAATGTCTATACAGTAGCTGGTATACAAGGAACAAACATGAAATGAATGTAGACACATATCTTACACTTTGCACAAAAATTAACTCAAAATGGATCATTGACCTAAATGTGAAACATAAAAACATAAAACTCCTAGAAGAAAATAGGAGAAAATCTGATAGACCTTTAGTTTGGCAATGACTTTTCAGATATAACACCAATAGCATGATCCTTAAAAGAAAACATTGATAAGTTGGACTTTATTAAAATTAAAAATTCCTTCTTTGTGAAAGATACTGTTAAGAGAATGAAAAGAAAATCCACAGATTGGGACAAAATCTTTGCAAAACACATATTTGATAAAGGACCAGTATCCAAAATATACAAAGAACACTTAAAACAGCAGTAAGAAAACAAGCAATCCAATTTTTTTAAATGGGCAAAATATCCAGACACTTCACCAAAGAAGATATGTGTATGACAAATAAACACATGAAAAGATCTCAGTGTCTCAATATCTGATATCATCAACCAAGAAACTGCAAATTAAAAAAACATTGAGATACCACTACACACCTATCAGAATGGCCAAAATACAGAACACTGACAACAACAAGTGTTGACAAGGATATGGAGCAACAGAAACTCACGCTCATTATGATGAGAAGGCTCCCTTTGAAAGATAGTTTGTAGTTTCTTGTAAAAGTAAACATACTCTTACCATACAATTGAAATTGCACCTCCTGGTAGTTACCCAAATGAGCTGGAAACTTATGTCCACACAAAAACCTGCACACATGTTTATAGAAGCTTTATTCATAATTGCTAAAATATTGAAGGACGATCAAGATATCCTTCAATAGGTGAATGGATAAACAAACTGTGGTACATTCATCCAGTGAATATTATTCAGTGCTAAAAATAAATGAGCTCTCAAGCCACAAAGATATGGAAGAAGCTTAAATGCATATTGATAAGTGAAAGAAGCCAGTTTGAAAAGACTAGATGCTATATGTTTCCAACTAAATGACATTCTGGAAAAGGTAAACTGTGGAAACAGAAAAAAGATTAGTAGTTTCCAGGGGTTCGGGAGGAGGAAGAGAGGGAAGAATAGGAAGATCACAGATGATGTGGGGGGCAAGAAACTATTTTTTGTGATACTATAATAGTGGATGCATGTCATTATACATTTGGCAAAACCCATAGAATCTGCAACACAAACAATGAACCCTAAATTAAACTATGGACTTTAGTTCATAAAAATGTATCAGTATTGGTTCACTGATAGTAGCAAAATACCACACGAGTGCAAGATATCAGTAATAGAAATAACTGGGCAGTGGATGAGGGAACACATGGGAACTCTCTACTTTTCACTCAATTTTTCTGTAAACCTAAAGCTGCTCTAAAAATTAAAGCCTATTAATTTAAAAAAATGAATGTGCATGAAGCGTCTGGTACACAAGGAAGCCTCAATAAATAATAGCTATTATTTTTTGCTGTCTGTCTCCCTGGTGAGTATATCCGTCGCATAGGAACTTCTGTAGCCAGCTAAGGTACCCACTATGCCAGAGTTTCTCATCCTCAGCACCGCTGGCATTTTGGGCCAGATCATTCTTTTGTTGAGGGTGGGGGCTGTCCCGGGCATTGTAGGATGCTTAGCAGCATCTCTGGTCTATCCCCACTAGAGAGCACCTGCTCCCCAACCCCACCCGTCCCCATCCCCATTCTGTGACAACCAAAAATGTCCCCAGACATTGTCAAATGCACGCAGGAGGAACAAAATCACCCCCAGTCGAGAACCACTACGTTGTGCACTTTTGAAGAAAAGTAAAGGGGCCCCAGAAGTCTTACTCTGTACCTCTGTCACATTAGATCAGCATTTCCAAACTCCAAATGGGAAACGTGCGCCACTAGAAATAAGTTAAATCTGCTGGGGATTCTTCTTTCATGATTTTGGCCTTGGGGCTCAAATAGGCTGGGCATATATTTTGGTCTGGCATTACTTGAAAGCTGGGAAGGTGATCAGTCTGTACTTTCAGATATTTCTGTCCAAAGTAGGGGTATCACACCCATCTTCTTTCTCTCATTCCTTTTGAAATAAACATAGGAGCCAAGCGTGACAAATCCCTTTGCCAAAAGATCATTTTCAGCCTAGTTGTTTTGTTTTGTTTGAATAATTACTTAGAACATTTTGATACTTCATGCCATTTTCCTCCCAAGAAAAAAGTTTTCAGATTAGTAATATTTTTCTGCACTAATCTCAGTCTTAGCCACTAAACCAAAATCAAAGGGTCTAGAATAGAGTAAAAGACCCTGTGATTTGTTATTTGCGAGGCCAAAAAGGGATTTTGTGTGTGTGTCTTAATTGAGCCGGATACCCTACGACTGTGTTATTGAAGTTTGAAAGCTGGGAGTTTCCAAGATATGTGCTAAACTTGACTTGCCTGTATGTGTTTTTATTAGGTACCAGCCAAAAGATCTTATTTATTTGTTTATTTGTTTAAAGAACGAGGGATTTCGGCATAGGCCTCTGTCCAGGGGAATTCATGGTTCAATAAAAACTAAGCACCAACAGAGCTGGTGTTTCTCCCAGTCGGTTTCTCCCTGGGCTCCTGAGCAAAGGAAAACAGATCTAAAAATGAACTTCAGATGAATCATTCCTTTTTGATGAAGACTTATTAGCGTAGCTAAAAGATGCTTTCACTGGTTTGGGAGGCAGACAGGAGAGCATGGGCCGAGGGTAAATGGGAACGTGTTTGAGACGGGCTCATGTGAACCTGTCCTCAGAGACAGGTTGCTGTGCTGCCCTGCAGGCCCACCCCTAGCCTGGCAGAGCTTCCCCGGGGCTCGCGAAGAGCGGATGCTTAGGATTACAGAAAATTAATGTACAGGCGGCACAGGGCAGCAGGCCCCAAGCAACAAAGACACTCAAGTGCTTTTTCAATAGGCGTATTTTTTGTGTGTTTGTGAAACACTGGACCCTCTAAAGTGCGGGGCCTAGATAACTCTCACACTAAACAGATACATGCCATCAGTCACCTAAATCACTAAAGGCCTCCTTCTCAGAGACTTCTAGGAAGGTGGCAAGCAGCCAACTCTGCCTGAGCATCAGAATCACCTAGAGAGTCTTTTTCATAATACAGACATCCAACTTCTGCTCCAGCTCTTCTTAATCAGCTCACTAGGGGTAAGGCTCAAACATCCACAGTAGCGTGAGGCTGGAAGCCAAGATTACGTAGGCCATGTGAAAACAGTGGTTACGGAAGACCACCCAAGCGTGTGTTCCATTCGGATGGCCAATGAGTAACAGAAGTTCACGTCATGCGTTGTCTCTGGTGAGACACCGTGGAGAGAACAAAGGTGCCTTTCTTCCCTAGTTCACCTTGGATGATCACTGCCCCAACCTCCCGATTCGTTCACCATCTTACTTTCTATGCAACTCTGACTACAGTCAGTCTTCCTCTTGTGCTCAATAAATTTACCGGTTAAGGCAGTAGATACCTTATTTCACTCTCCAGGTCCTTAGCTCAGTCTCCTCCATCAGAACCTAAACAAATATTGAAAGAAGCATCAAAAGCTTGATATTTCTGAAGGATCTGAAATAATCTCCTATGAGAGAAAAATAGTTCTCATAATAATTGACATGATGAAGACCGGGGAACCCTGCCGGAAGACGACCTTACAGGGAGAAGTTGAGCACATTCAGAAGTTAAACAAACATTTTATGTGAAAGAAGTTTTTAAATTACATTTTGAAAGATCCACTGGCCAGGTGTGGTGGCTCACGCCTACAATCCCAGCACTCTGGAAGGCTGAGGTGGGAGGATCACTTGAGGCCAGGAGTTTGAGACCAGCCTGAGTAACATAGCAAGACTCCATCCTATAAAAAATTTTAAAAATTAGCTGGGCATGGTGGCACATACCTATAGTCCCAGCTACTCGGGAGGCTGAGGCAGGAGGATCACTTGAGCCAGGAGTTCGAAATTACAGTGAGCTATACTGTTGCCACTGCACTCCAGCCTGGGTGTTAGAGTGAGACCCTGTCTCAAAAAAAAAAAAAAAATCTCTTAAATACTGGAGTAGAGAAATGTTATATTAAGCAAGGTATCTTTGGCCTTGTCTAGGAAAGAACTAGAGGTGCCATCTCTGGGGCTGACAGCAGAGCAGCCAGCACAGTTTCTTAGAACTTGGGACCCTCAGCCCTGCCCTCCATGCTTTGTAGCCTCTGGGGTTCACAGCCCATCTCCATGAACGACTTCTTGATGCTGCCATGCATTAATAGAAGATACAGGGCTTTAGGATTCACTACTGGGCAAACTCTGTTTCCGGCAGAGTCCCATGCAACAGGCCCATGACAGTGGGCACCTGAGAGGGCTCAACTGCAAAATTTAATTGTGGAAATCATCTCACAGGTCAAACCATAACCAAATGGGTAAGTTGTGGCTCTGCCACTGAATAATCCTGAGTGACTTTGGGGGTATTAATAAATCATTCATTCATTCATTCATTCACGTAGCAGTTAGGTGCCAGAAGTGTGGCAATAGCCGGGGATACAGCAGTAACCAGAACAGAGAGCCTCAAGCCCATGCCTGGTAGGGAAAGAGACATTAAACAAAGCGTCACAGAAACACACGTAGAAATACAACTTATGATAGGGATTGGGAAGGAATAGGGTAACAAAGGGGGGAGTCCCTCCTTTAACCTGAGGGGTCAGGGAGGACCTCTCAAAGTAATCAAACTGAGACTTAAGGATGAGTGGGCTTTAGACAGACAAAATGTTATGGGAGGAGGGTGCCAGACAGCGACAGCAGCGGTGTGAGGGCTGGTGCTCAAGGGAAGGAGCGTTTGCAGAAGTGGGCATGGGAGTTACGAGTACAGTACTTGCCCCGCCGTGATGAGGATGATGGCCCGAGGGATGGAAGCCAGGCGTGAAGGGAAATGAAAGAGGGAGGTGCTGGATGAGAGAACAGCGAACGCACTGGCGGTCTGACCACAACTGGTGAGGCTGGAGAGACGGTGCAGTGACGAGGGACCTCGAGCCCTGAAAGGGTGAGATTTCCCACTGGAGAAGCTCATGTTTGAACTTCCAACAGGAGCAGTGTCCAGGGGCTGGCAATGGCAGGGGATGGCTGAGGTGGGTGCAGGAAAGAAAGTACTGGCCACGAGGAGGTCACGAGCAAGAGCCCACGGCATGAACGAGCCTCTGGATGTTTATGTTTCTTAGAAGAATGAAGACAGTCCAGGTGCTAAAATCTTCCATGAGTGACGAGGGTGGACCAGGAAGCTTGAAGACAATCCCCTCTCTTCTCTGGGGAGCCCCTCAACATTCGGTTTTCTTGACTCTTTCAACATGACAAAAAACACTAGACTTAAAATCAGAAGACCCAGGTTCAAGTTCTGGCCTGGTGACTCTCTAAATGTGCCCCTTACGTGCTCAGACAAGTCACTCTGAGCCTCATCTGTGAATTATATAAATGACTCTGGGAAAGTTGGGGGGAGGTGAGGAGGGATGACATGACTCCCTAGGGAAGTACATCAGAATTTCTAGAGCAGTGGTTTTCAACCCTCCTTGCACATGAGAATCACCTGGGGAACTTAAAAACATGAGAAGCTGCCCATGAGATTCTGAATTTGGTCTGGGTTGGACCAGGCTTTCGGAATTTTTTGAAAGGTCCCCCAGTGACGCTACCGGGCACTTTAGGAACCACTGCTCAAGGGAAATCTATGTCATTTGAGAAGCATCTTTAACATACACCATTAGAATATACGCCCCATTTTTCTATTTTATTCACAGAAATTACCCTAGTGCCCAGAATACTTGACATACAGTAAAAATTCAATAAATTGTGTGTGGGTATTAATACGATGATTATAAAGCAGATCAGAGCACTGCCCCAGGGACATAAGTAAAGTCAAAAATTGTCACTGAATTTTTTATTCAGTTACTCAATTCTGTGGTCAACCCTGGGTGACCCTGAAGCCCCAAACATAATTCTAAAAGATTAAGCTTCCTTTACATATTAGAACCTCCTTCAGATGCTCCTCACACACACACATTCACGTGGCCTTCATCTCATGAGGAGTCTGGATTCAGGGAATTTATTTTCCTCGCACCCTCAGGGACCTTGGGGAGGTATCCTCTCTCCTCTGTTCCCATTGTGCCTGAGCCAGTTTCGTCCCTCAGCGATCACGGAATGTCTAGAGAGTGTCTGTTTACAAATTTCCCTTTGTCTCCCCCCTTTACAGGAAGTTCCCTGAAGCCAGCGAGTCTTGTATTTTCCTCGTAATTCCAGCACTTATTGGTGGTGGTGATGATAATGATGATGATGATGTTCCTGGCTTTGAAACGATATTTTATCATTTACTGAATAGATCTGAATACTGGCTGGGACACACTGAGGATTTTCCTCTGCTGTATTTCCCCTCCAATAGAGAAAAAATTCAGGATTAGACCACAGAGCCCAGTCTGAAATTTACTTGTGGCCAGTGATGGGGAAACTGAGATGCCGATACTTCTCTGGAATGAAGACAAGAAGGGAGGAGTGAAAGAAAGCTTGGTGGACCCTGGTCCTAAAAACTGGCAGGTGGGCTCAAGTGACTGGCCTTTTCCCAGCCTCCTATGGAGAGGTCAGGACAACAATAGCACCATGATGACATCTGAAAGGAGGAGAGCTCTTGTGGGTGTCAGAGGTGTCCATAGCTGCAAACATTTTCACTCTGTGGCCTCCTAGAAATAACTGGAGAACAGGAATTTGGAAACTCAGTCTCCAGTCTCATTAACTAGCTAAGTGATACTGGGCAAGCCACTTAACCACTCTGTGGGCTCCTCTTTTCACCCATAAAAGAAATGCCTAAAAGTTGTCACCCTAATGACAGGGTCATGGTGATAACAAACTATGTAATATGTTTAAAACCTCTTAACAGTGAAAGCCTTTACATGCTGCATGAAGTGAGGTAGCTAGCAGAGCACCGCCCACATCATGTTAGAGTCACCTGGGTGCCCAGGAGTCTGCTGCACAGTCAGGGGCCTTATAAGCAGCCTCCAGGTCTAGCACAGAGCCTGGAAGAGAGTGTGGGTGAATGGCTTCGCCTGCTTTGCCTGTCATTTTAGCTGTGAATGGTGCTATTGTCTCTCTTGAAAAGAGATAAGAGCCTAAGGGAAACAGGAACTTTCCAAGATACTCTAAGCTATCTGCTCCCTCCACCAGGTAACAATCAGAGGCTCCTTGGAAATGCTGACTTACCTGTTGGATGGGCACTGCCTGCAGATGCCCAGGACAGACTGTGGGGGGCCCTGAAGGGCTGGCATCACCCACAGTGGCCACCCAAGTGTCCTTGCCTTTTGCAGCTATTCCTCCAAACCTTTCAGACAAGACTGGGAAACCCCTAACTCTTTCTTTCCGTCCCTCTTGATAAAATCGAAATTGCACAATAGCTGCTACTCCTGAAGCACAATTCCTTCTTCTTCAGAGAACCATCCTTGACCAACCGGCCTTGAAGCCAGCCGAACTTTTACCTCCCGCCTCCTGCTCAAGCCCCATAAAACATTTCTCTTTCCTTCTCTAGGTTACAAGTCTCCTTCAGAGTCTTCTCAAGCCTGGCATTCTAGAACAAAGGTTATGCTCATGGTGTTCTAGGTATTTTCCTTCCATGGTCTAAGAGGCCCAGATTCTGGCTTTATGGTAAATGGGTTCCAGGACAGGGGTGTTTGGTATTTTCTGACTTCCTTCCATAGCGGATTTTAAAAATAAAAATTAATGCAAAAGTCCGTGATGAGCAAAATAAAAGAATCTTAAATTAAACTGAGGTCATATTAGTGAATTTCCCTTTTACTGCAGGCTCCGAGGTGGCTCTTGCCAGGAATCTATTTCTGATACGTTTTCTTCTTGGGAGTCTCCCCTGATTGACACTGTTCATTGTCCGGGTAGAGCACCTACCTCAGCTGGGGATTTCCCTAAGCCACAGCGTCCTCAAAAGCCTTCAACGTGCTCTTCTCCCGCCTTCACCTGTGACTCCATCCTCATGTGCTTGGCCACAGCAGCCAACATTTCTCACTCACGTGCCAGGCACTGAGCTAAGATCTTCGCGTTCATTATGTCAGGCTGTGCTCACACTTTCCACAGGTGCCAATAAAGCAGGCCCTGGCAGTATCCCGGGTTTACGGGATGCAGCTGAGAAAGCATCACAGCGACGCCGTGACAGCCCAGGTGACACAGCTAGTGCGCAGCAGAGCCACCCTCCCCCGCCCCTCTGCACTGCCCCTCACAGGTGACGTCCTCGGCCTTCTCTTTTTTCTTGCCAGTCGTCAGTCCCGTCAGTATTCCCTTTCCGGGACCTGCGGACGTTCCTGTTATGATGAATTAGAAGCTTTGTGTTGAATTAGAAGCTCCCCTGAAACTCGTCTTGCAGAAATGGGAAGCCGGAAGGGACCTTAGAGAGAAGGTATTTAATCCAAAGCATTTAATTCCCTCAATTTGCAAAATAAGAGACAGGGTCCTGGAAGCGTGATGGGATTTTCTGGATTTATAGTCGATGACGCCATTCGGAGCACCTGCTCCGTGGCTCTGCCTCTCCTCCTCTCGCCACCAAACGCCGGCTCCGGTCCCACAGCACTGAGTGCTCCCAAACCAGCCTGCCCCCCGGGAGTTTTCCCGTCAGTCCCAAGGCTGTGTGGTTCATTCTAAAACTACTTCAATGTCCTCCCCTTTAAACCTCATTACTCCTTACTCCCCAGACACGTCACTGGTCACTTTTTAAGTATGAGGGGTTTTGCTGGTATTGTAGGTGGCACTCTGAAAAACATAAACAAAAATATGTCTGATTCAGGATAAAGTTGTTGAACTGAAAAAAAAACTGGGGAGAGGGATGGAGTCCAGCTTCAGAGAGAAAATCACCTCAGAACTTTATAGTTCTGGTTGGCTTCTGTGTATACTTTCAGGTGCCAATCACTGTCTCTAAACTAAGCCCAGCTTAGTGATGGGTGACCGTGTCAATCTCGAAAACATCTCTTCACCCTGACCTGCCAGGGCCAGTTCTCCTTCCCTGTGTGAGCTGCAGTTACAGTCCTTTGAGTCAACAAATGGGATAGACTTATAAGGTCTTTAAAATGTACCTAAATTCCCTTTTGCTCACTCCCAGAAGCTCATTAATAGATTAGTTGGTCAACATCTTGGAATGTGCCTGGGAAAAGAATAGGATAGAAGAAAGGAAAGTTTCCATGAGGAGAGAGGAATTTAGGGCCTAAGAGTAGCCTGCAATGGCCTGAGCTCTCACTAAAGACTGGCGGGTTCAGTTGCTGTGTTGCCACAGAAGATTCCTAAATTCCACCTACAGGGAAAGGAAGTCTGAGGTTTACCCAGAAAGGCTGCCCACTGGTAATGTTCCTGCTTATTCTGCCAAATGCTTAGCAAACTGGGGGAAGGAACCAAAGGATTTGTTATAAAACATTCTATAGAAAGTTGAGAATCGCTAGATTCACACCAAAAAAATTGGTCATTTCATGTTGATGATCATCAGGTAAAGGAGACATTTTTAAATATTTGAAGCAAAACTGTAAATACTGACCAGAGAGTTTGGCATCATTACTCCAAGGGAGGAAACAGGCAATGAGTAGGTCTTCTTTATCTTCCAATTTTTTTTTTTGAGATGGGACCTTGCTATGTTGTCCAGGCTGGACTCAAACTCATGGCCTCACAGGATCCTCCCACCTCAGCCTCCTGAGTAGCTTGGGATTATAGGTCAGTACTACCACATCCAGATCTTCCACTTTTTTAATGGAGACAAAGAATCAGCTTCTACTAATCTTTTAGCAATTCAGAGCAAGAAAGAGCTTCTCTTGTTCCATCAGCTACAGGCTGGGGCTGCTGAGAGACATAGCACATTAAAGTCACACAGAAAGTCATTTTCAAGGAGGATAGGAAAAAAATAGAAACTGGTTTGGGCAGACTATGTGCCTCCCCGAATCCAAAATTAAATCCATGGTGACACCTAATCTTCCTGCTTCCTCACCTTACACTGCACTGGGTAGTCAAACATGCCAAGTAACTCCTGCTGACCTGGAAGTGGGCTGTCATCTTAGCCTCTGTGTCAAGCCCATTTTTGAAAACTGACCTTTTCTTATGGGACTACTCCATTGGAAAGGGATGTTTTTTTCCTTTTAAAAACAATACGTTGATTTTTACTTTTTAAGCAAAAATGCTCATTACAGAATTTATTTTTTTTTGGATTCTAATTTTGCAATTTGTGTAACCGATAGTCTAGGAGGTGGCACAGAGATTCCTGTGGCTAGCTGACTGCAAACGAAGCCTTCAGGGCTCCTAGAACCTAGCAAGCAGAGCACACTGCCAAGATTTGGGATATCTCTATCCCACATAAACCACAACATAGACAATTTGTAAAGTAAAGAGAAGCCTGAAGAGGAAAAAAAAATCCCTAACCATTTTCACTACTTTCAGCATTCTCATTAAAATGCATTTTTGTCAATGCGATGGTCGCTTTGCACATTTTAAGAAAACATCTCCATTCCAAATGGAACTTCAGCGTCAATTAGGTCATTACAATTTTGAGGGCTTGTACCATGCTGCAGATGGACTTTAAAAGCTATGAGGTGGGGAAAAAAGCTTCTAAATATAACAAACTTCCCAAAAAAGGCAATCTCAAACCTGACTGAAGTCATACTATTTTTGAAAGTGGAAATCCCCATTTTCACCACACAACCCCGTGGTCGAGCCGTCTAAGAATTCAACTTGTGTGCGGTGGTAGGACAAAGCTCACCCTCTCCTGATGCCGCGGTCACTCCTCTTCCTTCCTGCCACCCACAGGGTCAGTAACAAGCACCATCAGTTAAACGTGACACTTGGTGCATGCGGCTGCCCCCGGTGGATGCCAAATCCCATGTGTTCGTGCGGTTCCCTCTCAAGGGGACGTTTTCCTTCAAAGCATTTCTTTCAACCTCCATTTCAGTTTTGTGCTGGTTTCTGGACTTTTGCCAGCATTTCTTCCAAAAACAGATTGTATTTGCTCTAAAAAATAAAAAGAGACTTGCATTTGGGAAAATATACTTCATGTATGTCTCTAACCTTTGCCATGGCCTGAAGGAGAAATGTAACAGTTTCTTTCTGTACATTTTAAGTATAGGAAAGATAATGGTCACTTTATTTAAACAAAAAAAAAAAAAAAAAAGCAAGGTTGTCCACCCAGGTTGGTCTGAGAGCAGTGGTGTCGATCACAACCAGTTACAGGTTCCTTTGTTCCTTCTCCACTCCCACTGCTTCACTTGACCAGCCTTTAAAAAAAAAAAAAAAGGTCGTCCATCCATGTCCTTACACCCTCTCTCAAAGTTCATTTCCACATTTCCACGTTCAGTTGAGTTGGGCTATATTTAGAGTGCCAATTAGCCTGCCTTGGCCACTTCTGCTTCCCCGGCCACATTGCCTTTTTTAGAGACAGGGTCTCACTCCGTCGCTCAGGCTGGAATGCAATGGCACAATCGTAGCTCACTGCAGCCTTGAATTCCTGGGCTCAAGCAATCCTCCTGCCTCAGACTCCCAAAATGCTGGGATTACACCGCGCCGGGGCCCACTTCTGCATTTTTGACATTTGTAGCATCCAAGCAGAAACTGGCTTCAGGACAAGACCCTGTCACCCTGAGCGAAGTTTCTCCCACTTTCCTCCACTTCGCAGCCTCAGAGGGACGGCAGACACAGGACCCCCAGCAAAGCAAACTGCTCTGTCACCTACTTCCACACCATTTCGAGACATCGTTTCTTCACTTTTTCCACTGCTAAGCACTGACGCAATATAATATTTCAAAAGCTCCTCAGTGTTAAGAGAGAATACTTAAAATCACATTTTACGAAGCCAAAGACAGAGACCTCCTGCTGCTTATTAATGTTCATCATTAGAATTTCTCACTTTGTCATATTTCTATTGTTGCTGTCAGATTGAATTCCTGATTTATTCATCCAAGGATCAAGAAATGGAGCACAAGTGAGATAGCCCAGTGAGAAGGGGGAGATGGAGCCCCTCCGTCCACACTGTGCCCTTCTAAAAATTAACTTTGCTTTCTTTTTTATATATGTAATTCGCATTAACTTTGGAAATTTTGGAAAATATTGCAAAACATCCAGAAGAAAATAAAATTACTATATCTATTATCTCCCCCAAATTGTCACTCTAAACATTTTGGGAAATATTCTTCTAGCATTTTTTTCTATGCCTTTAAACATACATTGCCACCCCTACTCCTCTAGTTGGGAACATGCTATACATACTGTTCCATAACATGACTTTTTTCAGTTATGATATTGTAATTATCTTCCTATCATTTCATTTTATTCATCTATTAATTTATTTGTTATTATAAAAACCCAGAGAAGGCCGGGCGCGGTGGCTCATGTCTGTAATCCTAACACTCTGGGAGGCCAAGGCAGGTGGATCGCTCAAAGTCAGGAGTTCGAGACCAGCCTAAGCAAGAGAGAGACCCCGTCTCTACTAAAAAATAGAAAGAAATGATCTGGACAACTAAAAATATATATATACAGAAAAAATTAGCCGGGCATGGTGGCGCATGCCTGTAGTCCCAGCTACTCGGGAGGCTGAGGCAGAAAGATTGCTTGAGGCCAGGAGTTTGAGGTTGCTGTGAGCTAGGCTGATGCCACAGCACTCATTCTAGCCCAGGCAACAAAGCAAGACTCTGTCTCACAAAAAAAAAAAAAAAAAAAAACAGAAATAGCCAGGACAGATGTTATTAGCCCCATTTTAGAGATTAGGGAAATGAGGCACAGAAATGACTATATTAAAGTCATAGGGCAGCTCAGTTTAGGTCTCTCAGCTACAAATACAGGGCTTTTCGTTTATGTCAAATTAAAGTGGCAGAAAATCACAATTTAGAGGCATCAGTATTCTTCTGCAAGGACAAGAGGCAATAATGATAGCCGATTGCTGTAGTGACTTCTTAGAGAAGAAAAAGTTAGATAATATTTTACTATTATAGCAAAAATGACACTAGTTTGTAAATGAGAGAAAATAAGAAGGTTTTCGAGAACTTAAGATATTTGGGAAATGTTGGTAAAGATATGGAATTCTCATCCATCACCGGTGGGAGTATAAATTGGTATACCCACTTTGGAAAACTGGTAAAACATAGTTAACATACAACTATCCTAATCCCTAGCATTTCTAATGCTAAGCACATACCTAAGGGCAGGTTCAACAAATTACAGTCTGCAGGTCAAATATGGTCTTTGTAAATAAAGTTTTATTGAAACACAACCACGTCCATTTGTTTATATATTATATAATATCTGCTACTTGTGTACTACAATGGCATAATTGTGACAGATGGAAACCATATGATCCGCAAATTTACTATTTTACCCTTTACAGAAAAAGTGTGCCACCCTCCGCCTAAGAGAATAAATGCATATATTTACAAAGGGGCATGTTAAAGAATGTTTATAACAGTTTTATACACAATTTCCAAAAAATGAACCCACTCAAATGTCTGCCAACAGTAGAACAAACAAATGTTGGTACATTTATATAATGGAATACTACACAATGATGAAAAAGAACAAATTATTGCTACCTACAACAAGGATATGTTTCACAAGCATCGTGCTGAGTGAAAGAAACCAGACACAGAGAGAACCTGCAAAATAATTCCATTTATATAAAGTCCAAGAACAGTCAAAAATTAACGCATGGTGATAGAAGGAAGAATATTGGCTACCTCAGGGGTGGTTATTGACTGGAAAGAGCTGTAAGAGAGGCTTCCAGGGTGCTGGCTATGTTCTATATTTTAATCTGTGTGGTAGTTAAATGGATGCATCAGTATTTTAAAATTCATCAAACTCTACACTTAAAAGTATGTTAAACCTCAAAAAAAAAAAATTAAAGGACACTTGTGAAGGATGAGAAATGCTCAGAAGAGACAATAAAAGGAATACTGGAAAAATCCACCGTAATGTTGTCAGGTGTGATGGTTACCACTGTATTATTATAGAGGTCTCTGATTGGACAGAATAATGCGTTAGCATTTTCGTTAGCAAAATTAATTCAACAGTATTAATGCAACAAGAGAAGTTCACACATTAGCAAGAGATAAGTCTGTTGACCTCATAAATGCTCCTCACTGAATAATATGAAGGCCCAAAGCCTCCTCCAGGAGTGAGCAAAATCCTTGGGATCTGAGGCGCCTGCGGAGGGTTCCGAGGGTGCACAGAGGGGTAGAAGAAAGCGCAGAGGAGATAAGAGAAGGAACCAGATAAGGAGACTCCATGATACTATTCAAGCTGCTCTCATTTCAGGTGGACTGTCTGTGGACTGATGGCTGTTTTTATGGAAAAAATGAGGAAACAATCTGTCAAAATCTCTGGGCTCTATGAGCATGCATGGTCTACCAAAAATAGGACTATCTTTTCTATAACTGAGAGGACAACATACCTTCCCAGATGTTATGAACACAGGTCCCATTAATTGAATAAATGAATGAAGAAAATAAGCAGAAAGAAATCTGTAAACCTTGGAAGGGAAAATAGCAATCTCCCTCTATCCTTTGATTGACTTCTTTATATTTGTTTTCAACCACGCTGTTATTTTTACCTATTTATATTTACACAGGCTGTTTCCTCTGCCTGGAACCTTAGTCCCCAGTACATCCGTATAGCCACTCCCTTACTTCCTTCAAGTCAGCTCAAATTTCACTTTTCTTAGTCCAAACCTACACAGACTCCCTACTTAAAACAGCTGCCCACACTTCTGTCTCAGTATTGGATTTTCCTGGGCCCGCTCTGTTTTTTTTCCCATTGTACATATCACTTCCTCATGTTCTACTTTACTTATCATGCCTATTGTCTGTCTCTTCCCCAATAAACTGTGAACTCCACACAAACAGAGGCTTATTCTTACCTTGTTTACCTCTGCATCCCTGGCACAAGGTAGGCATGCAATAAAAATTTGTTTTATGAATAAGGACATGAAAATGGCAGTCAACCATCCTTTCTGTCACTAATATTTAGAAATACTGTGGTCCGTACGTAGATTCTTTCCAAAAAGATTGTGGTAATTTATACTCCTGACTAGTCATATATGAGCATGCTTATTTTCCTGTATTCTTGTGAGCATTGTGTGTTATCAGTCTTTTTAATTGTACACTATTGGGCACAAATATACCACATTGGTTTTTAAATTTTATGTGTTTATTAATCATTTTCATTTTCACTTCTAAGAGCTGCCTGTTTATTTCTTTTGGTCACTTTTATTTTGGATTCTCTTTTTTTTAACTTGAGGGGTTCTTTTATAAATTTACTTCATTTCTTATCTATCAGATACAATCTAAATGCTTTATTCCATATTATGTTTGCCTTTTAAACATTTGACTTGAAACATTTCGATATGTTTCTGTTCAAAGAAATGTAAAAATATGAATGTTTCTTTTTATTATCCAGATGAAACAAAAGATGTTTGTTTTTCTAGCCAAACTTTATGATGTCTTTTTTGCAATAAAGGATTGTTTTGAAGGATCTAGGCTCTTAATCAAATTGCAGTTGAAGTTAATAGCAAGGGCAGGAAACTGTCAGCAGATGACTTTGTACACAAAGTATCTCCTTTCAGGAACAAGGGAAAAAGAAAGATAACTATTAGGCTGGTTTAGATAACTTGACCTATAGCAGAACTCTTTGTCAGTCAGTGATAAGTGACAAAGTTTTTCTTTTCCTTTGTTTTTAGTAAAACAGAAAACCCATTTGTCCTCAGGATCATCAAGCCATGATTGTGTGAGCAAAGAATAACAATTTCGTAAAATAATACATTCTATTTGTATAATGGTTTATAGTTTTCCAAGGACTTTCACAAATATTATCAGATTTGATCCTCAAGAACAAAACCATTTTTCAGGAAAGTAAACCAGAAGTTCATAAAAGCTAACTCGGGTGACCGGGATCCCATGTCAACTCTGTGACAGAGCCAGACCCCCTGGGTCCTATGCAGTTGATTCTATTCAACTGAGTTATTTAGGGTTTCCATAAATAAAAATGTTAAAGTAATAAATTGATATTAGAATGTTAAGTAAAGCAGATTGGGCCTGAAAATAGATTTTTACTTTTTGTTCTAACAAAATTTTTAAGTTCTCATCTATCTCCTCCTGTCTTACAAAAAAAACAGTGACATCTACCTGGTGCCTATCCTCGCCCCTGGTTAGTGTTTACAATTCATAGACTACAAGTCAACAGTGTCAAGAGAAAAAGGCTCTGGCAAATCCTACTCTATTCTTTTAACATCCACTGTGATCTGTGTGCAGGCTACAGTACACATTTCCAAGGTGGGGCTCATTTATATAATCGGAAAGACTTTGGGTTCGCTTAGCTTCATAAACCAAGCTTAATTCCATATCCACCCACCTGTTCCTGACTCAGCTGGCTCCTGCCATTCTTAATTAATTCCGTTTGTGCCTGGTATTTTTAATCTTTTATGCCACCTGTTTCCAAATACTCTTTTTATCAAGACCTGGATGGGTTACCGTTCCATTCAACCATTACTGTTTTTGTTTCTCAATTCTTGATTACTGTGTTTTAGAGTTTGGTTTCATTGAGTCATGAACTGAATAGCAGCTCCAACTTTTCCCTTATTTCAAATAATTCTGGCCTTTGGCACTGCCCTAGTATTTAGCCTGAGACATGAGAAGACCTTGATCTGCCAAATAAGAGATTAGCTGGCCAGCAAGGTTGCAGTCTGGAGACAAACTTATATCAGCATTGCCCCCTGCCAATAAACAAAGGACTTCAGGCAGTCTGGGAGAAAGGTTCAGAGAATTATGGTGTTGTTCTTGTGCCATATATGATTATGAGAATTTTGGCTTGAAACCACTTGTGGGATTTGCTCACACAAATTTGTTATGGAATATCCATTTTTCTGCTGATAATGCACTGCCAATAAAATAAAGTAAGGCAGAGGTTTCTTAGGGTGTCTACGGTTACTTTCTATTAGAACAGTCTTCTTCTTGCATAACTTGTTTTTTTTCTAGAGAAAATTTGTTAACCCATATATTTCTGAATTGTAGCTTAACTCAATACAACTCCAAGGCAGAAGAAATTTCTCATGGGTGACAGCATAACAAGAATGCTGAAAATAATATTGTAGTCTAAACACCAACTTTACAGCTTATAGCACTATAGCTTTCTTAAAACTAGGTCACTGTCATCCGCCTTGGAATTTATTGTCAAAGGCAGGGACCATTACCAAATTCACTTATTCTAACAGATTTTGGGTGAAGTCATTAAGGTTTTCTATATATAAGATCATGTGATCTGCAAACAGAGACAATTTTACTCTCTCCTTTCCAATTTCGATGCTTTTTATTTCTTTTTCTTGCCTAATAGGTCTGGCTATGATTTAAAGTACTACATCAACATGGTGAAAGTGAGTACCCTTGCCTTTTGCCTAAGCTTAGAGGAAAAGCTTTCAACTTTTCACCATTAAGTATGATGTTATCTATTGGCTTATCATATATGGCTTTTACTATGTTGGAGTACATTCCTTTTATACCTAATTTGTTCAGAGTTTTTATCATGAAAGGATATTGAATTTGGTCAAATGCTTTATCACATACTATATTATTTTTATTCCTCATTTTGTTAATGTGTACCAGATGTATTGATTTGTGTATATCAAACTATCCTTGTATCTCAGGGATAAATTACACTTGATCATGGTGTATGATCTTGTTAATATGCTATTGAATATGGTTTGCTAGTATTCTATTGAGGATTTTTGCATCAGTGTTCATAAAGGATATTGGCCCATAATTTTCTTTTCTTAAAGTGTCTTTGTCTGGCTTTGGTATCAGGGTAATACTGGCTTTGTAAAATAAGTTTAGAAGTGTTCCCTCCTCTTTACTTTTTTGAGAGAGTTTAAGAACGATTGGTATTAACTTTTATTTAAATATTTGGTAGAATTCACTAGTGAAGCCATCAGTTTCTGGGCTTTTCTTCATGGGAAGGTTTTTTTTTTTTTTTTTGAGACAGAGTCTCACTTTGTTGCCCTGGCTAGAGTGAGTGCCATGGCATCAGCCTAGCTCACAGCAACCTCAGACTCCTGGGCTCAAGCAATCCTACTGCCTCAGCCTCCCAAGTAGCTGGGAC
>CAUYSK010013894.1:0-49045 GCA_963575035.1 Avahi laniger | reverse complement strand
AATTTTAGTTCTTATACTTAAGGAAGCAAGCTAGGAAATTGTGAAACTTCCTTTCTGGAACACATGGTCTCCACCTTAATCTTGGTGACCTGTGATTATTTTTTTAAGTGATTTTGAACTATTGGCTGTGGCCTTAGACCGACATTAAGAAACAGCCTGGTATAAAAAGGGCTAGAAGCTGTTAGTGTGATAGGGTGCTGAGAATGAGGGAGCCTGGATGTTACGACAATCACGTGACTTCTTAGATCAAATTATATCAGACATTTATTGCTCTTGGTCAGAAGCCACTGTACGACTTAAGAGCAGAGAATAGAGACAGTGTTAGCTGACTCATGTTTTATCTGTATTCTGCCATGTGATTTTAAAACTACACGTTAAAGGTCCAAGAAGGAAGTTAGTTTCCCAGTGTAGGAAGTAGGTAATATTGTGGAGTTTATTTCATAAGAGTAAATGTAAGACCAGTTTATCACTGTGTCGTATGAAATACAATGTCAGAGGAGTGCTTTTCAAACTACTGTGTTCATGAGAATCATCTACTGTTCTTGCTACAGGGCAGGTTCCCATTCTGTAGGTCTGAAGTCTCTCATTTCTAATAAGCTTCCCTGGGGCTGCCGGCACACGATTTGAACATCGAGGGTCTGGCTGGGGTTCCTATCTTCTGGGGCCACAGAACTCTGAGAAACTAAGGAAAGCTGTGGACCCTCAGAACAGTGAATCTTCCCCCTGCCCTTATACCCTCCCACCACTGCACCCCAACGCATATGATTTCAGGGAGGTTTGTGAAACCTTTGAAACTCGCCTGGCATCTTCAGTTTTGATCTTAGAAGTATCTAATGAAAAGACACTTGTGTTACATAACAATCTTTCAGTGGCTCTCCTAATGCTTTGATAGAATGAATGTTAATTTAAGACTAGGAAAGCACCGTGGTAGTTACTTGCAGGTTAGAATACACGATCACGGGGAGGGCCCTTTAAATTTAGCTGCTCCGATGGCGTAAGGCTCTGAGATGTGGAATTATGGAATCTCTGGCTGCCAGCACGAGTGATAGGCACGGTATGACCCACGATACGTCATTTTATAGGCAAGACTTGACAAATTAGGGTGAGTACTACCATGATCACTTCTCATAATCCTAGATACCCAAATAATTTTGTGTTCATGAGAGGTATTTGTCGATAATAGTGGTTTTATAATTAAAGATCTGGACACATTAGGTTAGTGAGCGACTGATAAATGACCCACTACAGGAATGGAAGGATGTGGCAGTCTGTGGCGTAAATGCATCTAGTGTGTTTCCTTCTCTTGCTGGGCAGGACGATGCTTTTGGGACTTGAATGCTGTAGGAAAGGTGTAATTTTATGAAGTAATTTTTAAAAGTACTTTTTGGATTGAGATCGAGTTGGTGGATATGTCTTTGAAATCTCTCTAACCTACAGGTTTCCCTTCCATCTTTATACTCTTGGCAGTTAATCGTCATACTGGAATCTGCTGGGTCATTTATCTGGTAGCTGGATTTTGCTCATCCTCTTCCCTGATGATTTTGGCATGTTCCCACCTAATTTGTCTTTCTTGGTGGTTCCCTATCAATCAGCCCTGGATCAGAACCAGGCCGTTCAGGTGAGGGAGGGACCAGGCCCTGGGACAGTGGTGCTGGTACATCTGTTAGGATGCATATCATGCCTGGGTGTCTCACTGGGCTGGTAGCCAGTGATGGTCTCTCCCTAGAACCGTTAATTCAGCAGAGGTGACAAAATGATATATTTATTTTGTCATTTGCTATTCATTTTTTTAGCTGGAATATCTGTAAAAGAGAAATTTCCTTTAATAGCTATTAATATCTGATTACCTCAAAGTACAGATAGTTTAGGAAACAGAATAGATGATTGACTGTTTCTCTTTACTTACCAGGTTTCAAAATGAGATGGATCCTTGGATCCTTCAAAGGGGACCATTGAGTTTTTATTCTTTAATTATGAGTTTATGTGCTTAAGTATTTCTATTGCAGTTTTTATCCTTTTTGCTGTCCAAATTTCTCAACTTTGTCCAGCAGGAACTTATTCAGGTTGACATCTGGATCCTTTTGACATGGCCCTTGTATTAGTTTTCTCTTATTCTGTAGCAAATTACCCCAAAACTTAGAGACTTAAAGCAATATTATCTCACAGCAACTGTGGGTCAGGAACCTGGGTGGGGTTTAGCTGGGTCCTCCAGCTCAGGGACTCTCATAAGGCTGCAGTCAGGGTGCCTGCCAGCTCCCTGGTCACCTCCCTGGTCATGTCCCGGGTCATCTCCTGGTATGGCTGGAGGTGCAGGCACTTCCCTGGCTCGCCATCGTGTTGCCAGCAGCCTCCTTTTCTTGCTGGGTGAGTCTCTCCACAGGGCTCCTTGCTACCTGGCCACTGGTTTTCCCCATGGCCAGGGCCCCAGGAGAGAGCCAGCAAGACAGAGGTTGTCGTAACCCTGGGAAGTGGCAGGTGTGTTGGGCTTGTTTGTGTTCTAATCACTGGAAGTGACTCAGTAGGCCCAACCCACACTCACAGTGGCAGGGGTGGTTGGGGGCGGGGAGGAGATCACACAGGGCATGGGGCCAGGGCATCATCCGGAGCCATTCTGGAAGTTGCCTGGGCCAACCCCAGTAATCTTTGATAGAGTTCCCTGCTTGCTTATGGGAGGAGGTGGTTCAGATATTTGGATTGAGTCATTTCTCCAAGGAATCCTGACTTATTTTAGTGAAAAATAGTATTTATAGGCTATAAATTGAGCATAAAATTCTAGACCTTTTCAGTGAATAAAGCTCGGGAGTGTATTTTTTTTTTTTTTCAATTTTAGATAAAGTTCATGCTATTAAATATTTCCCATTCAGATTCAGGACTACTTAACCTCGTCAACCTTATGTTTGTATTTCCATCTAACCACTTGAAACACCTTGATTCTCAAGGGCACCAGCATAATTACTTATGTGTTATCCCACAGTATACAGAAATCTCAGAATAATGACACTTTACCACCAAAATATGATTATTAAAGAAGGTTTAAGATTTCTTTATGGTTCTTTTTCTCCTTAGGATATATCCTATTAACGTTATATAGTCAAATTCCTCTATACAGTCATAATTGTAATAATTTCTCACTGTGTGGTATACAATTAAGTTCACTTGCTTCAACTTACTTTTAAGTTTTAGGTTGTTTAAAAAATGTTTTTGTTTTATTTTTGCATAAATTATTTTTATCATTATAAAGATGACCTACAGATCAATGTATAGTCGCAGAAATCAAGCTTCTGTCCTTGTCCCTCCATTCCATTTTCTTCTTTCTCCCTAGGTAGTATCTTAAAATACAAGTGGTACTTTCTATGTGTACTTTTCTCCTCCTTGTGTTCTCCATTTACCAGTATATCCCGGTGGCCAAGGCAGTATATAGGGATCTTCCTGGTTCCTTGTTCAGTGGCGTAATGTATAGATGTGTGGTCGTTTATTCTACAGAACTGTAGTCTTTAGGAGTTCTCTTGATTCCTGTTCTGCTGTTTTCTGGGAAATGCAGTTTCTGAATGGATGTAGAATGAAGGTGGGAGGAGGGGCCGTGCCCTGGCTGCTTCTGGAAGCAGCACCTGCTTGGAACCACTCCAGTTTTCTTTGCAGTTTTCACCCTGGGTAGAGGGATCAGGTGTCTTTCTCGTTGTAACCAGGTGGGTGGAGCTGCTTTTTTTCATGAGTCACGGCCTTCATGGTGTCTGTCATTTCATTTACCCTCCTTTTGGCTTACAATTGGAAATTCTCCCAGGTTTTGAGACCACATCGTTTATCAGTTGTACTTTTTGACGGTGGCATCTATTTTGTGTGTCTCCATGTTTATGTTAGTAAGGATTTGAGAAGAGTGGTATCAGGGATTGCCTCTCAAGATGCCATTTAAAAACAAACCCCCTGTGTAAAAAGTAAATAAAACAAGTAGTTTTTGTTTTGTTTTGTTTTTGAAAGTCTTTTCTCTTTTAACCAATACTGAATTATTTGTGTTGCAGGGAAAGGGACTTGGAGGCCAAGTTCATTATTCAGATGGAGAAAAGCAAAACAACAATCACAAACTTAAAGGCAAGTAGTGACCTGGTCTTGCTTCAGTTCCAGGAGCCCGTGTTTGCTTTACTGTGGGGATGTCTGTGGGTGAATAAAGCACGCCCGCCGCTTCCGCGTTCCTCCTTTCTCCTCACATCAGCTTGCTCCCGGCCTGGGCTCAGTCCTGAAGCAGAAGAGTGGATCCCCGTCTCCTCTCCCATTTCTGGTTTTATTCGATCTGGAAGCCAGACCCGAGGTGTCACTCTGGTCCCTGAACCCATGAGCCTAGCCCAGACCTGGGCATTTCCATCCTGTGTCCTTGTGGCGGAGCCTTAGCTTGGTGATTGACTGCTTCCTGCAAATCATTAAGTAAGATTTGACTATAGATTTGTTTCCATTTTTAATGAAAATCATCATGTTTTGTAATCACTGAAGAAGAGCTGGTATTAATATTATTCAAAACTCAGCAGATGAAATTTTTTTTTTTTAGAAAACTATCTTTCCTGGAAAAAAAATGAAAAAAGAAATTTTCAAAGATGGCAAGTTCTTCCTTTTGCACTTAAACTATCCTATTTGTTTGGTCAGCAGGTTTGTTAAGGACCCTGAATACTTTTCACTTAGTGGGGAAACAAGGGTATAAAATTAATACTAAAGAAACCACGTGCTTTATGGGGTCAGCACCTTTTTCCTTCGCTATTTGTCATTAACCTTTAAGTTTGGGTTTCTGAGGCCTGCTGCTCCGTGGCCAAGTACAGATGCGTCTCCTGTTTGTGTCTGAGGAACAGATTTCTATTAATTCATGGCTCAAGGGACCGGCGCTTTGAGGTCCGATTTCAAAGTAGTGCAAGTTGATCTCCAGTGATAGAAGCTGGAAAATGCTCCAATCCACAGTTGGGCAGTGCTCTGGATCATTTGATAGGCCTCCTTTGAGGCTCTGGTGTCCCTTTTCCTGAGGGACAT
This sequence comes from Avahi laniger, assembly GCA_963575035.1. Classification (NCBI taxonomy): domain Eukaryota; kingdom Metazoa; phylum Chordata; class Mammalia; order Primates; family Indriidae; genus Avahi; species Avahi laniger. Next base: position 44,038 of record CAUYSK010013894.1, on the reverse strand, counting down.
TCTTCCCTAGAATGTTCTTTCTCAGCACAATCCTTGTGTGTTCCAGTTCTGTCTGGCCTGCCCTGAGCTTTCCATCCTTTGGCCTCCGGCATCTTCTCGCATTTCTGCCAGTCTTCTCTTGTGCACCGCCTGCTGGTGGCTACCTTTCCTTTGCCTCATGTATCTTTGCTCACGGTGCTTTGGTAATAAGACCCCTGGCCTCAGAGAGTCTCTTTTCTTTGTGCATCACGGAATCTATTTCCCCCAATTATGCTGCTGCTTTTTGACTTTTACAAGCATTTCTTTATCTGACGTTTGAATAACCAGAACAGATTCTCAGATTTTTAAAGTTTTGATAAGGATCTTAACAATTTTTTCTTTCTAATATGTGAATGATGTTGGAAAATATGGTACTCATTGAAAGTTATTCAGCATATGTCCAGGGAACTGTTTGGGGCTTTGTGGAAATATGGAGATTTGAAACACGATTTTTGGGTTCACGTTAAGCATATAGCAAGGCAGACAAGATATACGCAAACATCTGCAATGATGATGTGTCCTGAGAGAGTCTGGGTTGTTAGAGATGGGAGAAATTGCTTCTGCATGGAGTGGTTGAGGGAAGCTTGGTGAAAGAGGAGCCATCTGACCTGGAATTTTCAAAGGGAACATCAAAATCATACAACTCAGGGAGGTGCCGGTCTCATCATGATCTATGTGAATAGTACCCCCTGGAGTTGTGCAAAGCCCAGCTCTGGAGGATTTAGGAGGAGGAAACAGTAAATGAAAATCATTGAACCCAGAAAAACATAGACTGGCTGGAGCATTGCATTCTTAGAAGTTAATAATGATAAACAAGGCCAGAATAATATTCCTGGGTCACAGAGAACTTGGATTGCTGGGAGGAGTTTAGGTTGTATTTTGGTTTTATTTATTTGGTTTTTTTATGGAAGCCAGGAGTAATTAAATGCTTTTTAGCTAGGGTATAAACATGGAAAGTTGTGATCATTTAATATTTTTTAAGAAGAGAATTTTTTGGTTTTTTTTTTGCTATTTGGGTCACTTGTCAAATGGCAATGCTCTTTACATTATTGTTATTATTCTGTTTACGTTATTTTGTTGTTATTATCATAATCATCTCTTTCTAGATACCAGAAGGAGGGACTGGGGACTCGGGAAGAGAACGGACCAAGACCTTCACCTATGACTTTTCTTTTTATTCTGCTGATGCAAAAAGTCCAGATTATGTTTCACAAGAAATGGTATGATATTTTCAAAATAATGTGATTTATTTTCATGTTGAGAAAAACATGCCCACCCTCAAATACTTTAAAACATCTTGCTAATTTTTTCTGAAAATAATTTATATAAAATTAGCCTTCGCTAACTTAGCCTTTTGGATTGTTATATAGGACCATTTATTTAAGCGTGAGAGGAATTCAGTTCTCTAAAGGTTGATTTTTTTTTTTTTTCACCTCTGAGCATGATCATCATAACTTTTAATTTGTGTCAAATCTTGGACATGGCTCCTGTTTTGAAGAGCTCTATAAACAACACCTTTTGGGGGGAGATTTGTATGCTGCTAAGCCTGGTAAATAAGCCACCTAACCTTGTGTCCTACCGCAGTGTGGAGCTTTAGGAGGTGGACTTCAAACCCAAGTTACGTTTCCCCTGCTGGTGTGGGTCATTATAGGGTCTCAAAAGGATTCTAGAAAGAAGGAATGCTTCATCCAGAATCTTTCTAGAACCTAAAATGATACTGGAATTTGTCCAAGAAACCTGCCTTGTAGGCTTTTAAGGGCTGAAATGAAGATGTGAAGTGGACAGATAAGAACAGACACAAAGGTGTCCCCAGAAGACCATCGAGACATTGATGTTGACACTTGACATGAGCAAAAGGACAAGTATATTTCCGTGGGTGGGGAAAAGCTGGGTGTTTGAGCAGAGTGGGGTTATAGGGAAAACTAGGGTGGGTGGAAGAGTGCAGGCTTCATCGCTGGGCCTCTTCTTGGCTTGTCAACATCTTCTTTAGATACATTGCTTCAGGTCTTCATGTGTTAAAATAGGGATATGATTTCCTGTCCTGCCTGCCCTGGGGTGTAATCCATGCAGTGGCATCATGAAAAGTAGAGCCTAAAAAAAGTACTAGTTCCTTGCAGCTTGAAGTGTGTCCATGCACCAGAATCATTGGCATTGCTGGGGACCTTGTTAGAAATGTGGCCTCTCAGGACCTATTCTAGACCTATTGAATCAGATTTGCAAGATTTCCAGTGATCTGCACGCACCTTACATTTGAGAAATGTACATGGTTGTGAACTGGTTTATGGAGGAAATTGGCTTTCTGAGGAAATGCACAATAAATGCTGAAATTAGAGGACTGGAGTGGCTGTATCCAGAAGATTGAGGCAAACATCAGAGAAAAATAGGAACTGGGCATGGTGGTGCACACCTGCAGTCCCAGCTGCAGGGGAGGCTGAGGCGGGAGGATCACTGGCACCCAGGAGTTTGAGACCAGCCTGGGCAATATAATGAGACCCCTGTCTCTAAAAAAGCAAACAAACATGACAACAACAAAACATAGGGAGAAATAGAAAGGAATGGCAGTGATGGGAATGGGAGCCACACGGTGAAAGGAGGTGTGCCTGGGGTGAAAGGGGGCGGGGAGAGGAAAGATGAACTGGTGCTGTTCCAGTTTGTACTGGTGTCAGAAACTCTGCTTAGTGTTCATTTCCTTTAATCCTCACAAGAACCAAATGTGATAAATTTTAACTACATTTTTCTTTGTCGAAGAGACGTAGTAAGGGTAAGGCATGTGCTCAAGTTCATAAACCTAATCGGCTTTTAATAGTAGCAGAGTTGAGACCTGAGGTGGTTGTACAGGGCAGTGAAGATGCCACTGGAAAGTCTTAAGGCTGTGGGAGAAAGGTGCGGTATGTTCTAGATGACAGATGGATAGGGCGGCCCTACTGAAGGAATAAATGAAAGAGCGAGTGAGTGAAGATGACTTTGGTGTCGAGGTGACTGGATTAGTCAACATTGGTAACTAGAATTCTGGAGAGGAATAGAATGCTGTAGATATTGAAATCTAGATTTTGGCTTTAATTTGGGAATGAGAAAGAAGTGGCAGGTTGGAGGGAATTTGTTAAGGGTAAAACCAGTTCATTGTAGTGATCTCCAGAATGGCTTCAACAGAGGATGAATGAAGAACCTTGAAGGACTTCACTTCTAATTTATCTAATGAGCTGCTGGATCTCTATTTAACCTGAATTTGAGGTCTTCTGGGGACAGAGGGCCGTGCAGAGGGAAAGCCCAGGGTTGGAGAAATGGAGTGTTGTCTGACAGCAGGCCCGGCACACTGGAGATGCTCGGTAAATGTTTGCTGACCAAATGAACTTGTTTACAGATGGTGCTTAATTTATGGGAGCAGATGACATTTCCTGGGTTCTACAAGCACCAAAATCAGGGAAGCAACAACACGTTTAGCTCTTCGGAACTTAAAAAATAGATGTTCAGAGTTTAAAAATAGTTTTACATTGTGAAAAGCTTTCTGCCAATAAGGATAACTTTAATGCTTTGGTTGTATGTGCAGCATCTCTGCTCAGATGCTTTGGGGACTTTAACTCTATATGAATAACCTGAGATTGTTCCATTAAATTACAAAACTAGAAAAGCCTTGAGATATATTAGTAAGCACTACTGTCTAGTAGAACTACGTGAAAGACTCTCTTAAAGAGAGAGCTTTCCTCATCCCTAATTTTACTACCTGTTGTTACTAAGAAGGGCTTCAAATTTGAATATTGACAAAAGTTTTCATGCTGCTGTTTCAGGCACAGGAAGTGAGCTGACATGTAGTATTCCTGCTGTAAATGGGAAGATGTAAGGGTAGCGTGATGCTGGCCCCTTTGTTTTTTTAAAATCATTTGTAAAGGCATATTGAGAAAATATATTGTGCTTATCACTGTAGTTCAAATCAAGTTTCCCTTAATGCTAAATAAATGCCAGGTAAGATGACCATTCATGTTTCTTTCTTCCAAATTAATGTTAGAATTATTAATAGAAAATAAATCGATGAGCAATTTAAATCCACAGTCATGTAAATTAAAGATCATTAAATAAGGTCTAATTTTCTTAACAGTTCTTAGAAACTCCAAAGGGAGGCTTTGATCTCATACAACCTGTTCCCTAATTCAACCCTGGAGAAACTTGAAAACTAACATCTCCCAGTTGTCGAGCTAGATGGGAGTGTCTTTGTTTTAACAGTGCCCTCTTGTGGGCAGTTTCCCCTCGAGTGACTGCCTTGGATTCTTCTGAAAATCGGCTTTAATGTCTGTGCTCTGACAAGCAGGAGGTAGATTTCGGGTAATCAGGCCAGGTCCAAGATCTCAGCTGAGTTTTGGTGCTGGTGATGAAGAGTGGGTTGTCAGCCTCATGAAGCAGATCTTCCCTTCCCACGTTGGGAGCTTTGATGGGGCAGCCTGATTTGCTCTCTAAGACCCCTGGAAATGTGCGCAGTGTCTGCTGCTGCTTTGGGTCCCAGCCCTGACTTCCCTGGGTGGGTTCCTTGGAGCAGGCTTGGGTCTGTGTCCCTCCAGGCCTGCATCTTCTGACCTGTTTGCAGTCATGCCCACCAGCCCCAGCCCCCCGAGCCCCTTGAATCCATCAGAAAACCTCCTGGGTCAGCTTTCTGGACAATAAAGTAATAGTAAAATGGTAGGTATAGATTTTAACCCTAGGGAGGAATTTTATTCTGAAAACCTTTGTGTTTGGTTTTAATATGATATTTTCCTTGACTTTGTGTTAGCCCCAGAACAAAGTATGAGAAAAGATCCTCCTTTTTTCCTTCGAGAAGTTCATGGAGGGTTTTTTTTCCTCTCCAGTGAATTCATAAAAATGATATTCGCCTTTTGTATTTTGTTTAATCCGAGAGAATCGGAGAAGTATCTAGAGTTTTTACTCACGTTCCATATACAGTGCTGAAAATGGACGTTGGCCTGGTGGTCTGGAGTCCTGAGTGTTTGGGAATCCTGGCTTCTGCTTGACAGATGTTTGGGGAGGGACCCATCCAGGTGGGACTGGGGCCAAGTTGTTGATTTAGAGGATACAGGAAGAGGACATACAGCGATGGGAAAGGCCTGGGTGCCATCCCAGCTCTGCCTCTCACTGGCGTGTGCCCAGTTACCTGACCTCTCCCCTTCAGATTCCTCATCTGAAAAGTGGATCTAGCAGCACTGCGCACGCTATAGTGTTTCTACGAAAGTTAGTACACGGACACGCGAAAGGGTGTAGAAAGTGCCCAGTACGTGTGAGCTACCATCATTGTTGAGAATTGAGTAGGTCACCAGAATCTGAGACTAAGAAACTGTCAGCTCCTAAAGCTGAAATGATTAAGAAACTAACTCAGAATGGGCCGGGTGCGGTGGCTCACGCCTGTAATCCTCGCTCTCTGGGAGGCCGAGGCGGGCGGATGTTTGAGCTCAGGAGTTTGAGACCAGCCTGAGCAAGAGTGAGACCCCGTCTCTACTAAAAATAGAAAGAAATTAATCAGACAACTAAAAATATATAGAAAAAAATTAGCCGGACATGGTGGCGCATGCCTGTAGTCCCAGCTACTCGGGAGGCTGAGGCAGGAGGATGGCTTGAGCCCAGGAGTTTGAGGTTGCTGTGAACTAGGCTGACGCCACGGCACTCTAGCCCGGGCAACGCAGTGAGACTCTGTCTCAAAGAAAAACAAAAAACAAAAAAAAAACAACTAACTCAAATGAATGAGACTGGCCATTTATGGAAGTGACTCAGTTGAAATGATAGTTTCTAAACCTCTTACTGATGGAACTGAGGAAACAAAGTCCAAGCAAGATGGTTGGAGGATGGTGCCTGAAGAAAGCTGAAGCCCAGTTGGTTGTATTTTTATCTCGTCCTTGGATGACAGGCTGTGTCGTCAGCAGGGATGGTTTACGTGGAGCTAAGCTGGAGGCGGCCAGGTTCATCGGCCCTGCCAGGAGAATGGGTGTTCAGGCCGGGGGCCCAGATGCCTGCAGGGGGGTTGTCTCCAGGCGTCCCCTTTGCTGCGGGCGCGTGTGCACATCCTGGCAGTAAACTGGCTGCGCACACCGAGTCCCTGGTACTGCCCTTACTGGCTGGCAGATGAGGGCACTCTAGGCCAGTTCTCAAATCTTGCTGTACTTTGAAATCACATGGGGAGTTCAGAACAGTACTGATTGCTGGGCTCATACCCCTTAGATTCATTTTAGTTGTGCTGGGTTACCAGTCCGGCCACTGGGCTTTTCCAAGCTTCCCGAGGGATTCTCAAGAGCAGTGAAGTTTGAGACCTGCTGCTCCCGGTGGCTTGGCCGTAGTTGGAGATGACTTTCTGGTTGATCTGTCTGGGTCTCCTGAGCTTGGCTATTGTGGCATCGCTCACAGCCTGCATGCTCCTGCGGGGCTTGGCGAGGCCCCCACCTTGGACTGTGGTGACTCCACCAAGGAGCCCTTCACCTTTTCATGGCTCTGGCTGAGAACCTGACCGAGCTCTTCCCTGCGTTTGACATCTCTTCAGCTGCTGATGTGCCTGCCTTGTAAAGCAGGGAGATGTTTTATGTGCCCTTAGTGTGCTGGCTGAGGGCAGGAGGAGACAGGAAAGCTTTGGCTCTTCCCTTCCCAGCTGGGTAGCACGACCTCACATCTTGATTTGCCTCATTAGAGTTGTCCGGGGGAAGTATTTGTACCAGTCACTCTCCAAATTGCAATTATGTGGTACATCGGACATGGACTCAGGCCATTGTAGATGTGACCGCCGGACCCACACAGCTTGTCTCCCCCGCTTCTCCATCCTGGGCAAATATCGAAATAGGAAAAAGCATCTGGGCCCTGACGTGGGGGAGCCCAGCCATCATTCAGCTCCATGAAAACCTGCAGAGTTTATTTTGATGAATAGCTGGACCCTTAAAATGATGGCATTGATTTGGCATGGGCTGCGCAGTAATTTCTGGCTGCTGTGACCTTCAGGTTTTGCATATTTAGTTTCTGGAAGCTCTGATAGAATGAATAGCTTTATAAATTTATACAATTCTGAATAGTAAATCATCATGCTTTAAAATCATCTTTGCTTCTAGACATGATTGTCCCCTTTGCCTTGTTTACATTTTTATATTTCAGGACTTTTTTTGTAAAGTAGGAAAGAGGATGGGGTTGCTCTTTGCTTGCTTCAAAAGTTTATTTTTGATTAAAAACTGGGGTACATACATATTCTGTTTTTAACGGTTCGGCAGTGATTTATTTATTGGTGTAATCCTTAAGAGATGAAAGTCGCATTCAAGAATATTGTCAACACTGAAGGGGCTTTTATTAAAATCCATAGTAATTGTATCTTTTGTGTGTTTTTTTTTGGCTTTCAGGTTTTCAAAACCCTTGGCACAGATGTCGTGAAATCTGCATTTGAAGGTTACAATGCTTGTGTCTTTGCATATGGGCAAACTGGATCTGGAAAATCCTACACGATGATGGGAAATTCTGTACGTTGTTTATACCATGTGGGGAGGAAAGTTCTCATTATCTTTCTCTCGACTGATAGAATTGTCTCTTTTATCTATTTGGTCTGTACTAACTTGCTTTCCGTGTTCCGATCATTCTTTAGTAATGAGATAAAACTCAGTAATAAGTTAGACTAAATTTCCTTTGAGAGATTTTAAATTAGAAATAGTTTTAAGTTTATAAGCATGAATAATGGATGCAAGTCCCAGTTCATTTTCTGTTTTTAAAGGCCTTATAATCTTATCGAAAAAGTATGCTGGGCCCATAAGTAATTTATTCTTCCTTTCTGCCAACACAACAGTTTGAATAAAATTACTGAAATCTGTTCTTTTTAAAATTATTCAAAACATTTTTGCACCAAGAAAAATGTAAAAAAAAAAAAAAAAAACAAAATCTAACTTTTTGTTGGAAGGGTACTACATGAATCCCGCAAAACTATATATAAAAAAAATTAGTTTAGTATGTTCTGAGAAATGTGTCTAGGTGGAAAAAAAATAAAAAAATAAACATATGTACAGTTTAGTAGTTAAGCTATGTAAATTAACAGGCATTAATGTTATGCTTGCCCCAAAATATGGAGGATTAAAAACTAGACATTATTGAAGGAACTTTTTATCTCATTCCATGTTTTTTCCAGATTTAGATTATGCTCATGTGTTTTATTTTTCTTGTGTCATAGCGAATGCTCTGTCCAGTGCCTGCCAAACCTGTGGCATGGTCTAGATGTAGAGATAGTAGCAGAGGACTGAGGGCTTCCTGCCAGTGGGCACGGCTGTGTCTTCTATGCTAAAAGTTTTGCGGTTCATGGAGTAGTGTCTTAGAGAACAGGTCTTTCTAGATGGAATTATTTCAGTGCATGTAACTTTGCTTCTTAAGCTCAGGCTTTTCCTTTATTTGAGAAGTCGATAAATGTTGGCCTGTGAGTCCGCAATGCTGAAAAGTAGGGAAGGACAGACAATTTTAAGAGTTTCACATTTCCTTTTCTCATTACTTCTCTCTTCCTCCTTTCCCACGGTGGCTTTGTGGGCAGGGCAGGGGGGACCCAAAAACCTCTAAAAGTGAAATTTGCATGTTGATTCCCTGGTAGTTATTTACTGTAAGTTAAATATGAAGCACCCTTAAATTACATGTATTTTTCTGTGACATCATAGTTGAGTACTGCCTGGGTATTCTTTTTATTTATTTATTTTAAAGTGGAAACCAAAAATACGGTGAAAGTCTCATTTTTCCTTGGTAGAATTGGTGCTGATTTAATGATACAAAGAAAAAAAATCTCTTAATGCAGCAACATTTATTTTGTGGATGGGGGTTGGGCGAAGGTAGGGAGGAACTTGCAAATAAAACACTAAAGCTCTAAAGTTTGGTTTCCTTACAAGAACAGTTTTGCCTGATCTTCAGTATCATTCTGAGATTCATCAGTTTGTAAGTGTTGATTTAAACGTGAATATTACAGAATATTATACCCACATTGCAAAAGTAACATAGTATATTAAAATCTTCCTATCTAGGAAGGCCAGTGTAGGGATTACTATTCATACATTAAAGGAGGGACATAGTATGTGTTTTAATGTGGTCCTGTCACCTAAGTTTTCAGACAGTTATTAATTGCTTTGAGGACTTACTAAGGTTTTCTTGGTATTTCTTTTCTGCCTGGTGCGTTTCACCTTCTTTGGTCATTTCACCAGATATTTTTTAACACTTATTCTATAGCTGTAGACTGTCTCGTTTGAAAGTTAGAAAATGAGTCTCCTTATGTTTACAAACCATTATTTACCTGATTAACAACTGGTAACCATGTCTTACCAAAGTCCCAGCTTGTAGACATCAAGAAGGCCCAATCCTCTTATTTCAGAGAGTAGGAAGCAGTCCTGGAGCAGGTAATGGGTGTGTCCGGGGTCCTGACGTGGTCGGCCAGGGGCTTGCATGCAGGTCCCTTGAGTGTGAGTCTAATCCAACAAATGGCAAATTCAGTCATCAGTTGCTTTTATTTCAAGTGACAGCTGTGACATTCTTCCTTCCCATTGTAGGGCGATTCTGGCTTAATACCTCGGATCTGTGAAGGGCTCTTCAGTCGAATCAACGAAACCACCAGATGGGATGAAGCATCTTTCCGAACTGAAGTCAGGTAGGGCCGGTGGCCTGAGTTACCGAGTGTGAGCGTGGTGGAGTCAAGGTTGCTTGGCTGGCTTTTAGGTACTAGGAATGGATAAGGCCTTAAGATTCTTAAAGAAAGAGTCTGCCCCTTCTTCTCCTGTACTCAGTGTTTTAATGAGATTCAATGAAAGTTTTCAGTGACTTTCATGGGTACAATTTGGATAAGGATTTGGGAGGCTGGTAGAAGTGACACAACTTGGTCGAAAAGTAATGCAGGATGTTTATCTCAAATGGAGTGAGCTTTTGACTTTTAAGGGTATACCCAATTACTTTCCTCATTCTTTAGCTTAGTAAGGTTTGTAGTATTCTTTATTTTGGTAGGATCACTATAAGTCTAAGCTATAAATAAATCTGAGTGCTTGAGGTTCTTTTTCTTCCTTGAAATGAAACCTGTGTGTGGGGCCAGTCTCTTTAGTAGTTTTGAGGGCAGAAGTGGCAATTTAGGGTTCTCCCAGCTGCTTGACTGCTGTGTGGCCTTGGATAAATATCTAAATCACCCTAAAGCTCCCTTGCCTAACCAAAAAATGGGGATAGTAGGGGTACCTACCTTTGGGTTATTGCAGGGATTCAATGAAATAATCCACGTCATAGCTTAGCATAGTACAGTAGGTCCTCACTTCCTGTCATCTTATCAATAGATTCTTGGAAACTGCTACTTTAACTGAAATGACTTATAATGAAACAAATTTTTTTCTCATCGTTATAATGAAACAGTGTTGAAGGAAATGTTATTTGAGGACCTGCTATGCTTCATTTCTCTTAGAATCCCCCTTTCCAAGAACCTATCAATGACGTTAAGTGAGGACTTACTGTACCTGATACATAGTTACCACCCATAAACAGATGTTGCTGCTCTTTGGTGTTATTGTTATTAATGCCTGAAATCATTTTTCTGAATTGAATTTTATTTAAAATTTTTAGCTACTTAGAAATTTATAATGAACATGTGAGAGATCTACTTAGGCGGAAGTCATCCAAAACCTTCAATTTAAGAGTCCGTGAGCATCCCAAAGAAGGACCTTATGTTGAGGGTAAGAGTGAATATTTTACAGTCCTATTCTTCTTGGGAATTTGTGTAAAAATAACACTTTCAAAGAAAAAAGTAGCATGATGGTGAGATTTTAAAAATTTATTTGATTTTGGAATTTTATTATAGTAAAAAATGTCACGAGCTTTCACTACCCAGTGGTCATTTAGTGAATTCATATTTCACTGGGCACTCACTACTTTTATGAGGCTTGCCAATAGATTTCTTCTGGCTTTAAGAAATCTCTGGAAATTTGTTTCCTAATGTTTTCAAGCAAGGTAAGCAAGCCTATCACTTGTCTCTTTAAACAGCATTGCATTTGAGCAGTATATCTTTACTGATCCTAATGATAACATATGACAATAAAAATAGTCTAAGATCTCTTACCTGTTAAAAGGAGCATTTACAGGACTTCCTATGTGTATTGTGATACACTGGTTGTGGCATAGTCACTTTTGGGAATGATGGGTAAAGGACCGGCCCTTGCTAATCATTTTAAAGCATAGACTGGATTTAAGGATCTCTCTGTAATGAAGCTAATCTCACTCTGTATGAGGTTACTTAGTAATGGCTGGCCTGTACAAATCACACACACAGATGTGCTTTCATGTCCTTCGTGTGTCTCTTTGGAGGCAAAGACTGAGAACTGGTCATGGGTTTAAAGTTGTTCCTGGCTGTGGTTGTCTTTTTTACATAGAGCTATCAGGTATGCCAGTAGGACCCTATCTGTTGTGTATTAAATTTCAGTTTGAACTTTTGCCTTCTGTGCCCAAAGCAGGGTGTGCCATTATGTAGCTGTTTTGTGGAATAGCTATTACTGTTGATGCACTATTAGGGTGATGGGTACTCTAAAAGCCCAGACTTTACAACCATACATTATATATATGTGAAGGAATTCTACTCATACTCTTTAAATCTTTTAAAATAAAAAAATAGTAAATCACTATGTATCCATGAATATGTATAATTATTATTTGTCAATTAAAAAAATTTTAAAAAATATTTAAAAAATAGGTTAGACTAACCTTTGTCTTTATGTTTTCGCTTGGATTGTCTTATCAGATATTAAGACATATAGAGCTGGTATATGAAGTGACAGAATAATCAAACAGGGTAAACATCCAGAGTCTGACTTCTGAACTAGACTTAGTTTCCAATAAATGTGCTATTCAAACATTGGCAGAAGTATTGGGAGGATTATTAGGCCATCTCAGAGGAAAAGAAAGTAAATTGGTATGATAGCTCAATTTGTACTCCAGGATAAATGGTAAATGGATCAAAGATTTAAGAGTAAAATATAAATAATTAAATGGCTACAAGAAACCATGGGTTAATTTTTTCCAGAAACTCAGAGGAGGGAAGCCTTTTTAAGACTTGACTTAAAATTCAAAAACCACAAAATAAAAGATGTTAAATTTGAAATGGTAAAAAATATAAATAAATAAAACTTTATGCTTGGTAGACATACTGCAAGCAAAGTAAAAAAGCTTAATTACAAAATAGGGAAAATATTTTTAGTGTGAGTTCAGACAAAGGACGAATTTCCCTAATATATCAAGAACACCTATAAATCAGTAAGTACGGATCCAACATACAAGTAGAAAAATGGACAAAGGATGTGTCTAGACTGTACTCAGAAGTAGAAATACAGGTGATTTTTAAGTGAAGAAAGGAATGCTCAGCTTCACTCATAATAAGAAAAAAACAAAAATACTTTGAAATAACATTTGCCACTTATCTTTGGCAGATCTAAATAAGCCTTTTAGGGCAGTGTTGGGGAGGGTGCTGGGTGACAAGCTCTCTTACACATTGCTACTGCTGAGTGTAAATTGCCCTCTGTGCAGGACAATCTTGGAATAGCCATCAGAATTTGAAATGACCACTGGCCTAGCAATTCCACCTCTAAGAGTTTATTTTGTAGAAATATTCGCATGCATTTGAAAAGACTTATGTACAATATTATTTGTAGCAGCATTACTTGTAATTGGAAGCAAAATGTAAGCAACCTCTGCAGTCTCAAGAGGAGACTGGTTAAATTGTTTATGGTACAAACATACAATCAAATGCTCTGCTGTCTTAAAAATGAATGAGGAATCACCTTAACTGTCAGAGAATGTTCTTCAGTATATTATTACACTTAAAAACAGGGTGCAAAATTATGTTTATGGTATGCTACTATTTGTATGGAAGGGGAAAAAAGATAGTTATATATAAATGTCATGGCCTGTGTAAGTATGGGTCTTTCTAGAAGGTTATGTTACATTTAGTTGCCTGACAGAAGGGAAAGAGAGGGCCCACAGAGTATGGAATGGGACCCCTTTACCCAGTATAACTTCTGTGGCCTTTGACTTTGGAACCATATGAATGTTTCAAAAAATTAATAAAATCATTTTTTAAAGTATTTAAAAAATGCTTTAGGGTTTTGCATGAAGGTAATGCTTTTACGTTTTTCTTCTGTATGCTGTGACTAATGCTAATGAAGTTTATGGTAATAGCTAACATTTATTCCAAACACCTGTGTGATAGGTACACACTATCAGATAAGGCAGGCTGGGCATGGTGCGGTGGCTCACACCTGTAATCCTAGCGCTCTGGGAGGCTGAGGTGGGAGAATCACTTGAGCTCAGGAGTTTGAGATCAGCTTGAGCAAGAGCGAGACTTTGTCTCTACTAAAAATAGAAAAAGTTAGCCAGGCGTGGTGGTGTGCACCTGTAATCCCAGCTACTTGGGAGGTTGAGGCAGGAGGATTGCTTGAGCCCAGGAGTTTGAGGTTGCTGCGAGCTAGGCTGATGCCACGGCACTCTATCTAGCCCAGGCAACAGAGCGAGACACTGTCTCAAAAAAAAAAAAAGTCAGATAAAACAGTTGAAACACAGTGAGACTAAGCAACTTGTCCATAACCGTGTAAGTCCATGGCTAGTAAGCAGCAGAGTTGGGATTCGATCCCAGCAACCCAGTTTCCACATTGTGTCATAAACCACCACACTGGAGAAGCAAGTAAGATCTTCAAATGAGTTGGCAGATTTGTAGAGTGGTGTATTATTTCATAGTGGGAAATTTCATATTCTGTTTACTATATATTAGGGGGATTTCTTTATCCTCTCTCTTTCTCTCTTTTTTTTTTTTAGATTTGTCCAAACATTTAGTACAGAATTACGGCGACGTAGAAGAACTTATGGATGCAGGAAATATCAATCGCACCACGGCAGCGACTGGGATGAACGACGTCAGTAGCAGGTCTCATGCCATCTTCACCATCAAGTTCACTCAGGTAAGGGCAGCTGTGGGCCCGGCTGGCTCCGTCCCTGAGGTCTTTACTTGCTGATTAGCACCAGCTGAGCACTGATCATCGTTGAACCAGGAGCAGCAGCAGGTAAAGGTGACTGACTGTCATTTTCTTGTTAATTAGAGTTGAACATGTGCTGTGCGCTGAGTTTCTCTGTGGTTACAATCACAGTAATTTGAAACGTCCTGATGTGTACCCTTAAGAAATATTTAGCCAGCTTCCCACCCTGTTCTAGACATAAAAAATCTGGCTCTGGGCTTAATTAAGCAAAAGTTTTCATTGTTGCGAACTCTGTGGGAGATAATGGATTGCAAGTCAGAGCAGCTGGAAGCCAAGGTGAGTAACTCAGTGCAGTGCATTATCACTCCATGGCGCTCACCTCTCAGTGTTGATTACGATTATTAGAACGATATTAAAGGACAGTGAACATTTATAAGTACTAACGTAAGAATTCATTACAATCAAGAGGTGGAGAGCATCTTGAATATGGGTGGCAGTTGTCGAGGGTAAATATTTTAACACTGAGGTCGGTAGAACAGATGAATGCAAAAACGTAGGGTCCTCTCAGGGCTTAAACATGGGCTGGGAGTTTGGTATTTCCTAACCCGTGTTAACAGTTGAACACACCAGATACAAAAAGAGCAGCATTTTATTAATGAGGGGATCAGAGATCAGGAAAATGAAAACATTCCCTGAGGTCAATCGGAACAGCTCTTCTCAAATTCTCCGTATCTTGACCTTTTGTTAGACCCTTGCTTTTGATTTACTGTAGTTTAGTGGATTTTCTGCTGCTTTCTGGTTAGTGCTTGATTAGGATATGACCTTCTCTAGTTTCTATGAGGTTGACATTTATATAAAAATATGGGAATTTTGGGGGGGAGCGTTTTGGTTCAAAAACGTAAAACAGGCTAAAAGTCTTCAGGAAAATGAAATTTTGGTAGAATTCAGAAGCAAGTAATATGGTATTTAAGATTTCACATTTTTTGTAATTTGTGGAACAAGATGTTTTAACCTTGATTAATGATCGAATGATCTTTTCCATACTTGTCTGCATTTGTCATATTTTGGAGAGGCTTTGTGTTGGGAATGCTGGAGATTCTAGATGAGAATATAACCAATTATTTGTCTGCTTAACATTTTTCTCTGTTGAGTGCCCCTCAGTCCCTAGTTTCCTGATTGAGTAGGGCTTTGTTGAGAATGACTGGGTGATTTGAGTAATGGACTGGTTCTTCGGAAAGTTTAAGAATCATATATGGTAGACTTCTGTTGATTGAATTTAATTTTGAAAGCTTTATAATCAGTATGAAGGCCAATAAAACAACCAAATTTTTTAAAAAAAAAATCCTACCCTGAGACATCTCAGTGAGGAGTGGAAAATAATTAGAATTTGTGTTGTAAACAGCATCAGGGCCCTTTACACCTCTTCAGTTTTACTTTCCTATTTTCCCACAGGCAAAATTTGATTCCGAAATGCCGTGTGAAACTGTGAGTAAGATCCACTTAGTCGATCTTGCCGGAAGTGAGCGCGCAGATGCCACCGGAGCCACCGGCGTTAGGCTTAAGGAGGGGGGGAACATTAACAAGTCCCTCGTGACTCTGGGGAACGTCATCTCTGCCTTAGGTAGGTTTACACTTGCCTCCCGCCTCCTCTTTTCCCTCAGGTTACTGTATTAGGGTGAAGCAATTATGTCTAATGTTTGTGTTGCAAACCGAGGCAATATCCTCAAGGTTTTTTGAAGCAAAATTAGAGGGAAAAAAACTTCACTAATTGTCCTTTCCCCCTCTTTTTTTCTTTCTCCCGACAGCCGATTTATCTCAGGATGCAGCAAATCCCCTTGTAAAGAAGAAGCAGGTTTTTGTGCCTTACAGGGATTCCGTTTTGACATGGTTGTTAAAAGATAGCCTTGGAGGAAACTCTAAAACGATCATGATTGCCAGTAAGAGTTTTAAGTTATTTTCCTGAGCATACAGTGTTTCCTATGAGTTAGCCATCAA
This sequence comes from Avahi laniger, assembly GCA_963575035.1. NCBI lineage: Eukaryota > Metazoa > Chordata > Mammalia > Primates > Indriidae > Avahi > Avahi laniger. The sequence goes on along the minus strand of CAUYSK010013894.1, from coordinate 28,073 downwards.
TATTTAAGTTTGAAGTGTCTAATTAGGAAATAGCACATTTTATGTCTTAAAAAATAATGGTTTTTCTATTTTGAAAAAACCCCCCTGCTATGGTCCAGTCTGTAGTATTATGTTATTAAGTTACGTAGCCTTGCCATGGTAGGGACACCGTGCTAACGTACAGAAGGACTCTCAGCTTTTTCTTGCGTAAAGTAGAAACTTTTAACTTCACTAAATAACTCATAGGAGAAACTCATTATAGGGACACAAAGTAAAAATAACCCAAATTTGTTTTTCTATTTAAAGCAATAAATGTAGAATTTAAGAATCGATAGGGAAAAAATGCCAATAAATATGACAAGTAATGCTAACGCTAATAACACTAATATACTTTATTTCTATATTTTGACCAATTAACTGAGAAGAGGCAGAATAGAGTAAAAATATAGAAAGGAGAGACGAGGAGGACTTGAGAACCGTTCCCCTTTCTTTTCTCTCTGTGTCCTTCCCGCCCCCGATGTTACGCATCAACCGTGGAGACAAGGGCCTACCCTGGGGTGTACGTTCCATATGCAAATGTATAGTCACATAAACCTTAAAATTTGGTGGTGGGAGGTGGGATTAACCAAAACTTCAAGAACAAAGAATTAACTGACCTACCGACTCCTTTAAAATATTATCATGTTCTGGGTTTTTATAGATGGTAGGCTTTGCCAGAACTTTAAAAAAATATTTTAATTCTTATTTAATGTCGAGATTACAAATAGTCTTGAAAACTACTTCTTTCTATATTCTCAACAGAGAAAACTCCCTAACTATAATGGGGTGTCTCGTACCTCATTTTAGAGTCGGTCCAGTGGTTGATTCTAGACTTGAGAAGAGAAAAATGACAGTTAATTTGGTATTGTGAGCACTCCTTCCTATAAATCTTAGATAATTTTTAATATTCATTACTGTGGCAATGAATATTTAGTCTATCCAATGACCTGGGGTTAATCTAACTTTTAAATTACAAACCAGCTTTGTGTTAAATGAAACATGGAGTACTGTTTAAATTATTTTTTGAATTCATTCTTCACAGCCATTTCACCTGCTGATGTCAATTATGGAGAAACCCTAAGTACTCTTCGCTATGCAAATAGAGCCAAAAACATCATCAACAAGCCTACCATTAATGAGGACGCCAACGTCAAGCTCATCCGTGAGCTGCGAGCTGAAATAGCCAGGCTGAAAACGCTGCTGGCTCAAGGGAATCAGGTTGGGTTTTTCTGAGATTTATGGATAATTTTCTTTGAGTAATGGCATCTATTTCTAGATCTTAATGAGACAATTATCTCACTCATAGTATTGATTTGAGTAAATAAGTGCTAAGTAAAGCTCCAGATGAGTTAGACGGTCCCTCCTTTACATCAGCCTCCTATTGGCCTCTGCATTCATTATGAGCTCAGTGTATAAGATTATATCCACTAAAGCTGAAATGATTAACTATCTAATAGTTATCAATTATGGATGGAAATTTAGTATGCAGTAGGTTTAGCGGCATAATCTCCTTTAGTGGGAAGAAATTGAGATGCTTAGAGTAATATTTAAAATTCTACCCATGCATTTTATGACTTTAAAACGTATTTTAACAGAACGAAAGACTTGTTTGAATGCCTTTCTGAATCTCTGTATCGTATCACCCATTATAGAGGTGGTTCTGGTAGTTCAATGACACGTGTGTCATTATACCTGTGGCCTGGCTGAGGTGCCGTCCCTGGGACCTTGCTTGGTTGATGAAACGGCCTCACTTCAGGGTCTGTTGGAATTCTAGCAAAGAAGCCTTGTCATTTTGTATTTTTCACAGTAAACTTCCTTACAGTCTGCGCAGTGTACATGCAGAGTTACAGGCTATAAAGAATAGTGTGAGTTAAGTTCTGGTAGGCTTAGGTATTGTTGTGAAGGAAGGCCACCCTTGAAAGAAAATCAGGGATAGCTTTTTAAATATCGAACTTAGATTGGAGTTAGAAATAAAATAAAGGTACATTTCCTCCCATTTTCTTAACCCATGAATGGATGTCTTAAGTGTATCCTGAAAAGAAAGCCTTTTCTTTAAATACAGCGTGGTCTCTCTCGCACAGTGCTTTTCATGTAGGATTATGTGGCACTTGAAGCTCTTGACAGCCCATAAGTGGTTTGATCTATGAAAATATTGACAGGATGAAAACGTCACTGAATTTCCTGCGTCCTGAAATACACCTGTCAGTTTCTTCCCACACGACGGCGGACAGGAGTTGGACAGGATTAGTTCATTGCACTTAAACAAAGCTCCACATACGTTTTGCTTTATGATGGGAATCTTCCCTTGTGTGGAAGGAAGTTGTCAAATGAACAGTCCAGCTGCGTGTGATGTTATCAGGCCCTGTGACATCAACCGCAGTAGTCACTTACACACCTTGTTATTGGAATCTTTTTTCGGTGCCTTTGAAACATTATTTATCTAAGGTAAGCCTTTAGCGATGATTGATAGGATCACTCAAAGTACTGTCTGTGAAGGAAAAGTATTTGGAAAATTCTAGTGCAGCTTCTTGTACTTAACCTTTTACTAGGTTAAGAGAATGAAAGAAAAAGATGATGCTTTTTAAACTAAACTGAGGAAATCCTTGGAAAAAGCCTTATTATATGGAGAGAAAAGCTTCTATTAAAACTTCTATAAAAATACATTCTTTTTGAAGAATGTCTTCAGAAGTATCGGTATGCCAAATAGTTGCCTCGTATTAAATTTTATGGTCTTTTTTTCTTGTTTCTTTTATGACCTAAGTCCACTGCTATACTTAAGGGAGTTTTTTTTGTTGCTGTAGTTTTGGGGTTGAGGATGAAGTAGTTAAGTCTATTTTAGAACACATTGCAGATAAAATTTTTTGGTAAACTTAATACAGTAAAATATAAAAATGGAAGTCCAATTTAAAATAATTTATCATACTGTGAAACTGTAAGTTATTTTGAGACAATACAGGCTTATCCTGAATTAATTAAATTTGTGATGCTTAATAGAAAAAGCAGCTGTTCTTAAATGTTCATTAAACCTCTCTGTATCATTTTTTCTGAGGACATTGCTCTATTCCTAGAATATTCTGTTCTACATGCTGCCATGGTTCACTGAGAATGTTATTCAGATAAATCTAAGTTCCATTTCTAGGGTTATTTAAGCACAGCTAAATAAAAATCAACTCCTACTTTTAATAATTTTATGTATTTGCCATTGAAAAATGTCATGTGCATCAGGGCACAGGTTTTTTGTTTGTTTGTTTTTAAGAGATAGGTTCTTGCTTTGTCTCCCAGGCTGGAGTGCAGGGGCACATTCATAGCTCACTGTAGCCTTGAGCTCCTGGGCTCAAGTGATCCTCCTGTCTCAGCCCCCCAAATAGATGGGACTACATACACATGCCACCACACCTGGCTAATTAAAAAAAAAAACAAAAACAAATTCGTAGAGATGGAGTCTTGCTATGTTGCTCAGGCTCCTCTTGAATTCCTGGCCTCAAGTGATCCTTCTGCCTCAGCTTCCCAAAGTTCAGGCTTGAGCCGCCAAGCCCAGCCCTAACAGCACAGTTTTGATAAAGCAAAAGATTTTGACATGTATTTCTTTCTCCCACTATATAGGTATATATGCAGTAGTTTACATATATGAACTTTTTATTGAAGTGTTAGGTAGGTATAGAAAAATTGCAAGTTCGACACGTACAGTTTAGTGAGTTTTCACAAGCTACATTCACCCATCTAACCTGCACCCGTCTTGAGAGACAGAATGTTACCAGCACCCTAGAAGCCCCGCTAATGCCTCTTTTCAGGAACTACCCATACGTCCTCTCAAGAGTAATCAGCTACCCTGACTTATTAAGGCATGGTTTTTAGTTTTGCCTCCTCTTATTCTTCATATAATGGGTCATTCAATACTTATCCCTTTGAACTCACTTCTTTGAGTCATCATTGTGTTTGTGAGGCTCATCGATGTTGCATGTAGTTGCAGTTCCATTTGTTCTCACTATTGTATTGTGTTCCATCATTCAGCTGTGTCCCAGCTCATTTATCCATTCTACTTTTGATGGGCATATGGGGAGGTTCCTATCTGAGGCTGCCTTGAACTTTATTCTGCATGTCTTTAGTGAACATAAAGATGCATTTATTAGGTTTATGCCTCAGAGTAGAGTTGGTGGGTCAGAAAGTATATATATGTTCAGTTTTAGTAGATACTGCCAAATAATTTTTTAAAAATGGTTATACCAATTTATAGTCCACCGTTAATATATGTAAGTACCAGTTCTAGTTGCTTCAGATTCTTGCACACACTTGGTATTGTCCAGTTTTTATTGTAACCATTCCTATGGATCTATATCAGTATCACAGAATAATTTTACTTTGTACTTCTCAGATGATTAATGAAGTTGAACATTTGAATACCTTCTCTGTTCAAGGGTTTATTCCTTTTATTATATTTAAGCATATTTTCAGGTATTTCTGCTTTTAATTTGACAGAGAATGTCTCTTGACTGCTTCGTCTCTCTTGAATGTACGTGCAGATAAGTAAATTAAACAATACAGAAATAAGCAACAAAAGTTAGGAAGCAAACAAGACAATGGGAAAGAGAAGATACAAGTAGATTGAATTCCTAATTTTTGTAGCTGAAGTCAAAAATAAATTTTAAATAATAGAAATATCATTATGTGTATACTTTTAAGGTAGGCACTACATCTCAGATAAAGTCACAAAGTAAAATGCAGTTATATTTGTTTGTAAGAATGGGTAAAGGCCTAATTCAGGGGGAAAGAAAGAGCTGCGAAACAACATTACGTAGGCTTAAAAAAGAGTACTTTATCACAACTAAGAGTGCAGTTCACAATTAAAATCAGACATGACATCAGTTTTCATAAAGGAAACAACAAAATGGTTGGAAATAGTAGGAGACAGAGCCACACACATTTGGCACAGAAAATTTTAACTCTTTTCATTCCGTGAGAGCTGACTTAGACAAAAGACATCACATATTTATATAACATGCTGAAAATTTTCTCCAATCAATGTAAACCAAGAAAAGATTGCAACTCATGCAACAAAAAGACTACTTTATTTTCTATGAAAAGAGCTTCTATAAAAAAATAAGAAAAACATCACAACCTAGCAGAAAAGTGAACAAAGAATGTGAGCACAATTCATAAAGAGTTTCAAATGGCTTCCTAAGTGGATGAAAGTATGCTCAATGTCATTTGAAATACAATATATGCAGATTTTAAGAATAGTGAAATGATAATGTGTGTGTGTGTGTGTGTATGTGTGTATGTACATAGATACATCAAGCAGCGGACATGGGTATTTGACTGCATGTAAATTATCCTCAAAGTTCTTAAAAAATAGGATGTCCTTTTCACCTATTTGAGCAAAGATCAAAAAGCTTGATTGTACAGTGTGTTGACAAGGGTGGGAGGCAAGAGGGGCTTATATATGTTCTTAGTGAAGCTGATGTTACTATACTTTTATAATAGTGTTATTTGAGGTAGTGTTACTCTTGGTTTAAGGACATGTGAACTTAATCTGAATATGATTTAATCCTGAATGTTTTTCTTCTAAAGAGACATCTTGCAAAGAATAATTATAATCGAAATGGTTTACTTTTACCAAAGATTTTTTTAAAAAGGACGTAGATAGGTCTTTCTTAACATGTGATTCAAAATAATTTTCCAGGAGGGCTGGGGGTCATAGCCACCTTTGTGTATATATTCAATGATTATCTACTGAGTCGGTAACGTGGTAGAAATATTTCAGCTTTAATTATAGATAAAAAGTCCCAACAATGGATTCTGTAAAATTACCGACGTTATAAAGGGCTTTCTAATTGTTCTGAAAATTGTCAGCCATATATAAACAATGCAGTCATACTAACATCTGCCACTTTCATTTCTTCAATGAAAAATATTTATTAAGTACCATCTGTGTGCAAGACAACATGTTTGGTGCAATGATGCATTGTAGTAACGTGTTAACAAAGCTCCTTTTTTCTTTACTGAGGATGGATTTGACCTTGGGTTAACTTTGTGGCTTCACTCTTTAGCAGTGGGATGCCAGCTGTCTAACTAGACATCATGTCTAATGATAAAAATGACCCCTAATTGACGAATTGCATCTGGATTAGGATGAACTATATATAAACTATAAATGCCAGCTGAGAAGCCATAGCTTTGAGTTTCTCTGAGGGCAGCGACTTTTGTAACTGCCCTTGTAGGGACCCTGAAGGATGTGCTTTGTTAAAGAGATGCTGGGTCCTGTGGGCATGGCCTTCTAAATCAGGGTGGCCTCCTTGTGAATCTCACCCCTCACTATGAGGGGTTACTCAAGAGGGACAAAGACAATAACTCCTGGACACCTCTGATCACTACCGTGTAGACCATCATGAGGATCTTGCTCACCAGGATGAACACTTGTGCTCCCAGCCGGACAGCTCTGCTTTCTGTTGAATACACAGATGCCAAGCGTGGCTCACGATAGTCTTCTTAGTTTGAATGTTTAACTGAGCCTAAGAAGACTGCCTAATAAATGTTTTTGTTTGAATAGAAATGGAAAAGTAAATAGTAATAAATAAAAATGCAGCCTCTGGGGAGGACAACTTGGCAATTAAAAAAAACATACATATAGATGACTCATAAATTCCCCTTCTGGGAATTTATTCTGTTGATAGAGCCTTGCATGCTGTAGGCAGTTGGCATAAGGATAGTCGTAGCATTGTTGGTAAAGAAAGGTTAGAAAAAAACTACATTTATGTTATGAATCATAGAATATCCATATAGTGGATTACTGTACAGTGGAATTGGAATTGTTAAAAAGAATGAAATAGTTTTATTTTTACTGAATTTTCCCCAAGATATATTGTTGAGTGAAAACTACAGTATTCAGAACATTGTTTTTATGCCACTTATATTTAAAAACATAACAAAAACGTACTTGCATATGACTAGAATAATTGCAGTTCTACACAACCACATTGGGAAAGTGTGGTTGCCTGTGGGTGGGGAGGAAGACCCCTTTTCCTCCTCCTTCCCGATGATATCTCAGGCAGTGGGAAGGGTAGACAGAATAGGAAGCACTGTGCTTTACCATTCCAGCCAGGGACTGAAGTGTCATGAGTGCAGTTGAAGCCCCAGCCTGGTTCCATCTTGGTCTCCTGTCTCTGTCTGCTTGTCCCTCCCAGCTCTAAACTGATTGTGGTGTTTATCATCCTCACGTCAGTCTTTACACTTCTGCCACACAGATAAGGAAATGTCCATGTAGATTGTAGTGCAGCCTTGTCGTACATGGAATACCATTCAGCTGTGAAAACAAATGAGTTTCATTTGCATATATCAACTCAGATGAACCTCAAAAGCCTGTGGCTGAGCGAGACTTAGTCATCATACCTTGTGAATTTTATACTTTGTGTATATTCAAGAAAATGAATCCTTAAGATCTAGGGATTTAGGTTGTGTTTGATTTTGGTAAAATATCAGTAGGTCACATCTCTTGCTTTGCTGATTTGTATTGCAAATGTAGGTTTACCAACATGTCATGATTTTGAATACTATGAGATACGTATCCCATGTAAAAGACTTGGTGTTAACACTTTTTTTGGAGGGGTGAGAGCATTACTTTTTACCTTTATCTAATAGTTTTTGTGGAAATTTTTGATAATTTACTATATTAATGGAAGAATCCTCTAGGTCATTGCTGTTTATTAACTACTGATCTCTTTTATGGTTTAAATTGTAGATTGCCCTCTTAGACTCCCCCACAGCTTTAAGTATGGAGGAAAAACTTCAGCAGAATGAAGCAAGAGTAAGTGATACTTTGACTTGTTATTTTTTTTTTTAAATCATGACTTTCACTAGTATTTTAAGTGCATGCTTTTTAAGACTTACTGTTTGAGACTCATTTTCTTCCTTTATTATTACACTTAGCCTCCCCCACCTCCCCACCCCTGGGTCATTTTTAAAGAAGCACAATGGTAGACTTTTCTGTATTACATCACATTTTCTGTGATTTAATGGATGGGATTTGTCTGGCATATGATGGTTAACTGCAATTAAATTCACATTCAGACCCTCCTGACAAGGCAGTGAGGCCACTTGGGCCATCAGAGTAGACAGGGGTGCCAGGCGTAGGGAGACTGTGTTCTGCATTCCTGAAGCTTAACGATGACCCCCGTTTAGCTCTTTGTCATCCTTTTACTTTGTTACCAGTGGGAAGAGCAGCACTTGGCCAGTCTCTGATTACTCTAGGGAGGTGCTTAATTTATCTTAAGCTAGATGAGATTTGAGGCCAGGAGAGTGGCAGTGAGTAACCAGAAGAGAGAATAGCTCTAGAGATGTTACGACCTGAAGCCAACGTGTGTGCTTGTGCTTTTGGAAAACCAGTTTCATGGCTGACCTGGTTCTATATTATTATTATTATTATTATTGTTTTTAAAAACCTTCTGTGAAAAGAGAAATAGACATTAAGAACAATTTTAGGAGTGGATTTTGTTCATGGTGCTGAATGGTTAAAACAGACTAAGAAAAAATTGGATTCTGTTGGTAAAAGCTGTTTCAAGAATATACAGTATGGAAGATAAAAATTGGATTGTAGTTAGTAACTTGTTGACAAGTCCCTGGATAATTATGCTGATTAATATGCTGATAATAGCATTAGTAAAAACATTAATTTCTTAATCCCTATTTCTTCATGAAATTTTATTTATTAGTGCTTCAAATTCTAATTTTGAATGCTATAATTTAAGATTATATGTAGATTTAGTCTTAAATTGTTTCTCAGTAATAGTTTTCATGAATACCTAACGAGTTAATAGAAACCAATAAACATATTAATTTGAATGTATTGTACATGCTGTGACAGAAATGACTGCCTATCTTATTGCTAATATTGTCTGAATTTTCATTTAGTTTTTTGCTGACCCTTTTTTTGTTTGCAATCTACTTGATTATAAATCTCATCACCTGATCACGTTGTTAGAGGTGGTATCATCTGTTTGCATTTTTGTTAAATGTTTTAAATGAAGATTATTTGACTTAAATACAATGGTAAAATAAATCTAAAGCGTACTTATGTTTTAAAGCTAGAATTATTTGACTGAATTTGAAAAGGATTGGTTCTCTCACATTTCTTCAGTGAGAACATATCTGTTGGCAAAATGCAGAATCATTTATTGTTGCATGCTTTGTGTTCTCAGATAAATTGCCAATATGAATCCATTAACTGGTTAGTATAAATTAGTGAATTCAATATGCTAGTCTTTTCCCCTTCTGTAGGGAGGAAAGGCATAAGAATATTCTCTCTCTGAAAGAATTTTCAAAACAAAAGCCTTGAAAGCCATCAGACTTTTACTGCTGTCTTATAAGATCTGTGTGGTTGGTGTCACTCAAGTGATGAAATGAAGTACTGGAGTATAGGACTGTGGTTTCAGAGAAATCAGCAAAAAACAAAGATAGGTTCTTTCAGTCCTGTTTCTTTTGTTTCTCAACAAGAAGATGATAGATTTTAACACCAATGCCTAGTAAAAGAAGTGACATTGTTTAAAAAAAAAAGTTAATTTAGAATTCTTAGAGTCTTATTTGAGGTAAATTGAGGAGTAAAAAGTAAATCAAGGAGTAAATTGGTGGCCACGGAATGACTGAATGTAAGTGGGTGGGAGGTGTCTGGTTTTCCTCTTGGATAAACCATCGCCCCAGACCCTCCCTTTCTTGTCAATAACAAATGCTTTCTTTCACTAGTGTGCTGACCCGAGTACCCTTTCCAATTACCGTCCTTCATGGCATACAGCAATGGGAGTACAAGCAGATGGATTCTGCGCATACATTTTGGCCTGCTGAAATGGGGACGCTTACTGGGGAGGGTGACCAGCAGGCTTAAATGGGATGGTGCCTGCAGCCAGGAGTAAGGAGGTGGCTGGAATGGTGAAGGCGCTGAAAGGAAAAGGCTTGGAAGGGATGAGTTCTTCCCTTTCTGCAGCTACGCTCTTTTAGCCTAGGTATATTCCTTTACAGAGAACACATTTCTCATTCCTTTATTTTTCTATCTCGCAATTCAAATATCACTTTTTGCTTCTTAATGAATTAATCACCAGGATCATCTTAAAAGTTTTATGAAACTAGCAGAATATTTCCATTAACTTTTACAAGCAATTTCCAACTGTGCTGTGATCAACAGTTGGGGATATTTTTCTCCCCTAAGTTAGAGCAGACTGGAAAGAAGCGATTTTTATCAAGCATTTTGCTTTTACTAAAAGCAATTAAAGAAGCACCTTTTCAAAAAAAGATAGAATGAGATTTATAAACCCTATTAATTAGCTACAAAAGCAAATTATCTCCTAAAAAAAACCCTGCAGCATCCAAGGTGATTTAATCACCACGTCTAATTAGAAAGGAAAATAAATCACTATTTCTTAGGACATAAAGTGTAGTCAGGAAAAAATAACCCATTTAATGGGACATTGTCATACTTGAACTTGTAATTTTGGTTAGTAATCCGAGGATGCAGCTTTTATTTAAGTACGCCATGAAAAAGACTCTTGTAAAATTCTAGGCTAATTGACAAATTTCTGTCTGTTCTTTCTGTTGCAATAACGTAGGTCGTAGGATGAGATCAGCTTATTTGATTTATATTTGGTAATGGTTCTTTCTGAGGTAGAAATTGCTATCTAATTAAAATTATAGGACATACTTTCATGAGCTGTTAGAATTTGGAAACTTTCTAGAAGAAAAACATAAACATTTTTGTAAGGAGCAGTCACATATGTTTATTTTTCTTTTTTAGGTTCAAGAATTGACCAAGGAATGGACGAATAAGTGGAATGAAACCCAAAATATTTTGAAAGTAAGAACTATAAAAAGGTGTTTAGTTTTAATATGTTGGATTAAATAGGTAAAACTCCTTTTTTTCTCCTCAAACATGGCAATTGTGTGCTTTGCTTAAGGTAAAATTGGTGGAGCTGTTGAGTGACTTTTGTGGGATTGGGGTTCTGGTTTGATTTTGTAGAAATGGGAAAGGAGGCTGTTAGACATTAAACCGTGTGTTTTAACGAGTACAGGTTATGCTGATATTTAAGATGTTTGCTTTTACTTGTTGGAGATTTTTCCATTTTTGACTGAGCACACATTAAAACTGTGTTTAACATTTAAGGGCATCCACTTTGTCTATCTGCTTTTGTTAAAGCCAGTATAAAAGCGATATGTTAAATGAAAAAACAATATTTCCCATGGCAGTATTGTACAATATGCTTGCATATCATGGCCAGAGTTCAGAAATTTCTGAACTAGTAATTTCCTATGATAATGTTTCTCTGTGTGTCTCAAGGACTAGACTGGGATGGTCTGCATTTCTAGCAAGACTCACCATGAAGGGATGTCAGTAATAGCCTCCATTTTCATGCTCGATGTTTCAAAATACAAGTTTCTTTTTGTTCATATTTTCTGCTGAGTCGCCAGAAAACCTCTGTCATCTCTTGAGGGTCAGCCACACCAGGTTTGAGGTTCAGGTTCGAATTGTGTGCTTTGATGGCATCTAGTTACTTTAAGCCTTAGGAGAGGTGATTGAGGGGCTGTTGAATCTGAAGTTTGTTTTTGAGGTCTACTGAGGTGAAATTCTCCCAAAGGACTAAAATCTCCATCTGACATTGGTGAGGCTGGCTAAATGAGGTTTAACTGAATGTCTTGGGAGAACCCTAACGTGGATCCCCTGCATGTGAAAATGGCACCCCCAATTACTCGTGCATAGGGGTACACTTCCAAAGGCCTGGATTCACCGTTGAGTTCTGCATCTAACAACTATTTCAGAGTGCAGGGTCAGTGTTATGTTACGTAAAGTTGCCCTTGTATGATTTAGGCAACGTTGCCTGCTCTGGGGGTTAAAGAGGCTGTTTCTCATGAGGTCAGAGGTTGTGCTTAAGTTTTAGATGGTGGTGGGGCGTGATGGTGGGGAGAGATTCTTTCAAGCTACTTCTGCACTGCAGTAAGTGAGGGTTTAGACCTTTCTTTCCCCTCTCTTGATTATAATGGTGATACCACATTATTTTGAAGTACTTGAGCGTTTCTTTTTTTGAGGGATTTCTGTGCAGGAAACAGAACAAGGACTTCACTCATATTTCAGAATAGTCATTTGTGGAATAAGCTCTCCAAAGATGTGATTTTTTTTGTTGTTTTAAGTTGCATCTACTCTACGAGGTGATGCTGCAGCCCCTGAAGCCCAAGTCGTTTGACTTCTCATGGCATGATATGGCTTTCCTCAGGAAATTTGCCACAGAAGGAGGACGAAAATCTGTTCCGTTTAAGGAAAAAAGGAAATGAAATAGTTAGCTATTTGAAGAGTCATTAGCATGCATCGTGCCCATCAGCACAGGAGGCAATGCAGCAAGAAATTGAAAGATTTAAGCCTCATCTCTTCTGCCGCTGCGGTGGCATCTCTCCGCGCGCTGTCTGCTGCCTCCGCAAAGGTGTCCACACCAACTCATGGCGGCGAGACCCCTGAACAAATCATGCTTTTTCTCATAAGGTAATTGTGGGCACAGAAGCTAAATCCTCCTCCAATTCCAATCCTACTTTTTATAAATCTAATTATTTTTATTTTTTATGACTTCAGATGAGAAGGAAAAGATGTGATTGGTGCTAGGTATTAAAGGTTATGAGAAAGGCGAATGCTGTTTCAATTTTTCCCGTCTCTTGACCTCGTAAGCCCATTTTAGATTTCTCTGCTGGTATTCGTGCTTTAAGTCTGTAGCCATTTTCTGCTCACATTTGATACCTTAAGGGCCGTCTTCGACTCTTATTAGAAGACAGTGCCTGAGGGCTAAGGAGAAGAAGAAGGCTACTCAAATGCTTTTTATGAGAACATTCTTCAGAAGGTGGTTGTTACTGGATGGGTTTGTAACTGTGCTTTGTGTGATCTTTTTCCATATTTCTGCTGTATGTGTTTCTGTCAGTCAGTCATTGTTCTAGTAATGCATAAAACCCACCCAACTGGGGTGGGTTGCAACCACCTATGCCATATGCTAATATTTCCTGTGAGTTATGAGACTTGAAATTAGTTTACCAGCATGCATACATCTTGAAGGAGGTACTGGAGGTGTAGGGGAATCCTCTCACATAGGAGGAGGAGTCTAAAGTCAGTGTGTAGCATAAAGGGCCCTTAAAGTCTGAATTACTCTTGAAAGTTCCCTAGATTTCCCTGAAAGTCAGCACATCCTAAGCTCCTGGATGCTCAAAAACAAGGAGTAACTTTACTCCTTTCTTTTTGTGTCTGGTCTGTGGTTTCTCTTGCCCTGGATGAGCAGAATCTAAGGTTCTGCTGCATGAGGGCGGAGGGAGAGGAAAGACCATTGAGTGGGCAGAAACTCCGCAGCAGGCTCTGACTGTTTTCAGCAGAGCTCGTGGCAACGTGGTGACAGAGGCTGGAGCCTCTGCCTTTGATGTGCGGAACTTGGAACTCGGATCTTAGGCTTTCGTTCCCTTTGTGACTCACTGGGTCACGACACTCATCCGGAACTGGCACATACCCTGGTTCCCAGCTTGGAAATCGCAGTGGTTGGCAACCTCTTCCTTATATCCAGGTTAACAGGGTAAGAGATCACACAAAGTGCTGAGTTATCTTGCAAGTAGTTGACAGTAGAACATGTGTTTATCTTGAAAAGGCAGGTCTTAGGCAGTTAGGTTGTGATAGAGAGTTGTGTTATCCTCCACCCCATACTATGTGTCTCCACTCTCTTGCTTCTTAATCTGCCTTCCTCATTCATTAATCTTCATTTTCTAAAGTCTAAACTCCTTGCCTGGCCCCAGAGGCCCTGATGTCCTCTTCAGTTTCGTCGGCCCTGTCATATTCTCTCTGTGCCCACCACCCTGGCATCCCTGCCCCGCCCTGCCTGCTGCCTGGTGGGCCCTGTGTGCCCCAGGGCACTGTTTTTTGTTCGTTGGTTTGTTTTTGTCTCTCCTGACCTTTGCTGATGTCATTCCATCTTTTAGGATGCTTTCCCCTTCCTGTGCCTCGGTCAGAATCCACCTTGAAGCCCTCCCTGATCTCTCTTCCTGTCCTCCACATCCCAGTTAGGATGAATTTTGTCTCCTGCAGCATTTGGTTTTACCTCGATCAGAGTACCCATCGTCCTCTGAATTAGGTGATATTGGCTTCCCCCTCTTTCTGCCAACTCTCACACATGGAAAACAGGAGCAGGATCTGGCCAGGGACTGTCTCTGTCGTTCTGTGAGCCAGCTCCTAGAACGCTGCTGCTCACAGAGCAGCCCTATGCAGCGAAAATTTACGGGATTAAGTTAGTGTCAAGAAACAAAAATAAAAACCTTTGTATAAATCTGCTAGGGCTGCCAAAACGAAATACCACAGGCTGAGGGGCTTAAACCACAGAAATGTATTTGCTTACAGTCCTGGAGGCCAGAAGTCCAAGATCAAGGTGTTGGCAGTGTGGGATTCTCCTGAGGCCTCCCGCCGTGGCTTGCAGATGGCGCCTTCTCTGTGTCCTCACGTGGCCTTTTTTCTGTGTGCCGGCACCCCTGGTCTCCCTCTGTGTGACCTAATCTCTTCTTATAAGGACACCAGTCAGATTGGATTAGGGCCCATCCTAACAGCCTTGTTTCAATCATCTTAATTAATTAATTTTAACTTAATTAAAGACGTTATCTCCAAATACACTCACATTCTGAGGTACCAGGGGTTATAGGGCTTCAACATATGAATTGTGGGCGGCACAGTTGAGCCCATAACAACCTTGACCGTGCAGATCTGTTGACCGGGTGGGGACAGACTGGCCATGCCCCTCCCTGCGTGTTGCATTGCGCTGTTCTCATTCCTGCTTGGAAAGCTCATGTATCACTCTGTGTTCTTCTTGGAGGGAATCTGGCCGAGTTCCTTTTGATTATAGCTCAGTGCCTCACTTGGGTCAGTTAGATCTTTGCTGTTCAAAGTGTGGTTCATGGACCCGCAGCATCAGCATCATCTGGGAGCTGGTGCGAGCTCTCAGGCCCCACTCCCGACTCCCCGAATCCGAATCTGCCCTGCAGTACGAGCCCCAGGTGATGTGTCCACACCTTCAAGTTTGAGTGCTGACTCAGATCCACTGAGGAAAGGTGGAGCAGCCTTGGGCTTATGTATGATCGGATTTGTTCTTCCCCTTCTGCCCTGCTCTGTATTGTGGGGGGCTGGCACCTGTGGGAGATTGGAGAGAGAGAAACCAGACTTGACTCTTCTCTGAGGCTCCAGATCTCACAGTGACCACTGGCCCATAGTGGTTGCAGTTCTGCCTGGTGACACAGCCCTCGTGTCCAGAAACACCCCCTGCTCTCTTTGCACCTCCTGCCTAGGAGTGATGCTGCTATTGCCGATTTGTGGGTGTCCTCACTGTCCCCAATGGCTTTCTGGCTCTTCCTTCAGTTGAGTAACCAATTCCCTGTACTTAAATGCTGAAGTGGTTTCTGTTTTGTGCTTAGACCTTGTCTGATACCCAAGTGTGCTCCACATCCAGTCTCTGGACTGCACTGCCAGCTGCTCAGAACTTGATGTGTCCACATACTCTTCCTCTCTTTATGAGTCTTTCTTGCCTCTTCTAGAATTCCGCTCCGGTGTGATTTTCATCTTGGCTGAATTTATCTTAAAATGCGATGACTCTCAAAGTTAATGTTGTGATAAATCCAGCTTCTCCAAGCCTTGACATCGCTGGCTTCCTGAGGCCCTTTGTATCGGTTCCCCTGTTTCCCAGCTACAAAATTGTACTCATTGCACAGTGCTCGAAGTGGTTTACAATGTGACTACTCAGTACTCCTTGTGTGTACCTTCTGGCCGGGCTTTTTACAAGTCCCCTTATGTTTTATTGCTGATGAATTTTTTCAAGTGATCCTTTAAGAGGCGGAGTCCCAAAATTCTTTCTCTATTCCCGAGTTCTCTTCCCACCCACCACCCGCCAGTCTTTATGCCCCTTTTGGGTTTATCTTCCCTGCACACATTTTGGTTTCTCTGTTCTAGCATTTTATAAATGGTTAAAGAAAAATGTTCAAGGTATGTCATCTGGCTTCCAAATAACTCCTTGAGCTCTGTGCTTCAAAATAACTCACAGACAGTTTGGACGGCAGCACCAAGCCGGCAACCCTCTGACAGATGATGCGGCAGAAGGGAGCGATGCCTCCGTGAGTGTCTGTCCAGAGCAGAACTGCAAAGTGGTGCTTGCAGCCCTGAGAGTGCTCTCTGTTTGACTCCCTCCAGCATCGGTTATTATTCTCATTTTTTAATAAATCGGGTCTCTTCCTTGCTGAAAACATATCCTTTGATTGCTCCAGCGTTTGGCCGGATTTGGTGTTTTCATCGCCCTGCACCAGGCTCTATGGCGCGGCAGGGAGAGGGGAGAGGAGGAAGCCGGTGCTCACATGCAGACGCCTAACTGGAGAGGCTTTTGCTTGGAAAAGCAGTTTGTATAAGTTGAATTGAAGTTGTCTTTTTTTTTTTCCCCCAGACTTTAATTATGTAGAAATTTTAGGTATCTTACACACAGTTAACAATTAATGTTTGTTGAACTGAATTTGGAGGATGGAACATATTTGAGTCTGTGTGATGGTGAGATCCTTACACAAATGGTTTAGGTTTAAATTGTGCTGGTGTCTTGATAGTCCCTTCTGTGGACTAGAAGAAGCAGGATACTATGAGCCCATGACGGAAGGGTGGCACACTGATGCAAGAGATCTTTTTACTCTTGCAGAATGTTTTGACTAATAGGAAATGTAGGAAAATGAAGTTGGGATCCTTTTGTGGCCTAAGGTTTTCTGAGTTTCAATTTCACGGAGAGGCATGCTTTCAACCAGCTTATTTCTGTTTTATAATAGAATCAATCCACTGAATTTTTTGTCTCTGGAAGATTATGGCAACCTATAAAAGATTTTTTCCCTGGCTGCCTGCAGTTTTCCATTTCCTGGAAGAGACGTGTGTTGGGAGTGTAATGGATTTGGAAGGAACACTAAAAACCGGGGCTGTTTCTCAGTAGGCTTGTGGCAGGTCAGGTTTGTGGAACAACCTTCTTGTGGTCTTCTGGAGTCCTGCTGCCCAGGACACCGAATGCTCTGGTTTCTGGAAAACCTACAAACAAGGCATGAGAGACACAACATTTTTGTGACCACTCTCCTTTAAATGCAGTTCATCTTGACTTCTTCTCAGGATAAGAATTGAACCTGGGGGCAGGTCTGGGGTAGAATTTTATTTATGGACATCAGTTCCCCCAGATTTTAGATTAAGGAGGAGATACCTCTTTAAGCCATGGGTTCCCTGCTTCCTTATCAGCAATCATTTGGGCATTTGATGGTTCAAAATTCTGAACTGAGACAGCCACACGTACTATTTATAGTTAGTTACCGCCATTTTAAAAATACAAAGTATTGTCTCTAGAGCCCATTCGGCTACATGGAGATAATATATTGAATTTTCCAAGCATTCATCCAAGCAGAGATTGGCTGCAGTGAGAATTTTAGAAGTTGTTGTTCTCTTCCCTTTGGTTTTTGTTGTAAAAATAGAGTCAGTCCAACTCAGCCCCTGTGTGTTAGTGCAGTCCATGCGTAAGTCTTGCCCTTAGGATATCAGTGACTTTCTTGTGAGTTACATTTTTGAAGTTTTTAAAAACTTTATTTTCAAACTTTGGAAAACTTTTCAAACTTTTTGAAAGCTTTTTTTGGCAAAGAAGAGCTAAAAGGCGGTGAGCATCCTTTTGACATACTGACATTCTAAAAAACTAGAATTGCTGCCTATGTTGATAAAGAAATTCCTACCATTACTATGAGTTTAAAATATATTCTCCCCATGATCGAATATCTTTCCCGGCTTGCCTCAGTTTGTCCCTCTCTCCCTGTCTCATTAAGCACATGTGTACTGAGAGCATCTTACGTATTACACATAGTCCTAGGAACTGGGTATACTTGGTGAGCAAAACAAAAAAATCCCTGCCCTCATGGAGATTACGTTCTAGTGCTAGAAGACTTTTCCCCACACTTGGGTATTCTTTTGTAAAGCTCCCGTAGTCTTGTCTAGTCTAGTCCTCTGATTTCTAATAGAACTCAAATACATTTGTTGCTGAAACAATATAGCCCTGCTCCCAGACTCTCTTATGTTTGAGGCCTGAGATTATATAAAATGAATAAGTCTTACTGTTTGAGTTCCAATACTTTATTAATTACATTTACTTGAAAAGATAACTTATGCTAAATGAATATGTATATGTGCACACGTGTGTGCACGTACACACACACACACTCTTAAAACACTTTGAAAAGCCCTTGAAACATAGAAAGCATTTTGTAAATTTGCTTCCTTCGGGTATAAACTCCATGAGGACACAGTTTCTGTTCACTGCTCAGTAGATCCGAACGCTGAGTGACTGCATGGTTATAAAGACCCTACATGGCTGTCGTTTGGAGGAACGAGAAAGAAGAGAACTCGTGTCCCTGGATATGGGAGGGAACGACTTTTGATCATTCATGTTGTCGTAACTATCCATATGCCCGTTATTCTCTCTGTTGGATTATAAACTCCTTTAGGTCAGGGAATGTATTTCACTCATCTTTGGATCTCTTACAAATTCTAGTGTCTTGTGTATTAGTTCTTTATAACTAGGAAGTGTTCAATGAATAATTGTTGAACACGTCTTATTCTTCCATTTCTGAGATGTTTCAGGACAAGTTTAAGGACTTTGCTATAGAACAAACTGCCCTAAAACTTAGTGTGTTCAACAGACTGTTGTTATTTCCCATGATTTTGTGGTCCATGCTGCCTAGGTGGATTTGTCCTGCCTTCACTCACGCCCAAGACGGCCTCACTGACATGGCTGGTGGTTGGCTCTGTGTCAGCTGGAGATGATTTGGCCTTGTGTCTCTTATCCTCCATCAGGTTGGGTCTCGGGCCTACGAGTGGCAAGAGAGGATAAGCCCCAACATCCAAGCATTTTTCAAGCTCTCACAGGCATCTCATTTGCTAGTGGCTCATTGCCTAAAGTTAGTCAGATGGCTAAAACCAGAGTTAGGTATGAGGGGAATGCCCAAAGGCATGTGTACAGGGAGAACAATGATTCTTGCCATTTTTGCAACAAAAATATACCACTAGCATCTTTTTTCTCCTTGTTCCTTTGCCTCCTGCTAGCCCCAGTGGTTTTTGTGTGTGTGTGTATGTGTGTTTGTTCGTTCAATGTTTCTGTAGAAGAGAGTATTGAGGGAGGTTTTGGAATTGGGAGTTGTGATAAAGGTGACTTGAAAGAGGGTATGAGAAATTATTTGTCTCCCTGCTTTAATTTGCAGACTAGTACAGATAACTTTGTGTCTGTTTGAACCTAAGTCACTGTCAGTACGCTCATGTGCAAAGCCTTTTATCTTTTTTCAGTGCATTCACACATACTATTTCATTGGCTCTTCCTTGATCTTAAAGTGAGAGAAAAAAGATGTTACTGCACTTTATATAGTTTGCGGTTGTTAATTTTTCAACTTCTCATTGAAGTTAGACTCTGGCTGTTAATTTCCATCAAACCATGTGTTCTCCCTTCTCTAAAGCTCTGCTCTTGCAACTGTTTTTTTAAGATGACAGGCAAAATAATAAAGTTCATTGTTCTCCGCAACTGGGACTTGGTAATTAATAGGGGAGATGACTGTCAGTGCTATAGCACTTGGCAGGGTCAGAGGCCAAGCTGAGCTATTTCCAGAACCAGCTCTGATGTTGTTACTAATGCCAAGCCTACTGTATTTTCCATGGCAGTTCTTATCTTAGAGGAACCACTCATAAATAAAGGTATTCCAAGTATATGCTGGTTCTTACTTTGGAATAACATTTCTGGAGCAAAAGGCTCAGAAATAAGTCATATGCACCCTGTTAAATGTTGGTACCATGCGATAAATTATTTTGAACACATAAGGGATTTTCCTTCTGATCTTTTTCAGTGAGGCATGTGCGCTGATGGGCTCTTACTGCATATTTATTGCCACACCCGGGAAGGAAAAGATTGCCTGGTCATATGGAAGTGTGCTTTATGTACACCTGTACTCACCGGGTGCTAAGTTGTAGGAACTTAGTTTCTTTGGCAAAGAAGCTTTTAAAAATAGCCATTTCATGATACAGATAAGTTTATTGTTCGTGTCATCCAAGAACACATTTGACTCACCTTGGGTGATTTCTCAGAGTTGGGAGTTTGGAGAGGAGTGGGTGGTAGTGGAGTAGCAGTGAGCTCGGGAGTGAGGAGGTGGTTTTCCGCTTGCCTAGGCTAGTGGCTTTTGCTTGTACATTATTCTGGATGCATCATTTTATCATTTTTCAGAACTTACGACCTCTGTTTCTCAAAACCTTGCTGTAAGATGCAGACACTAATAGTACCTATCGTATAAGGTGAGAAATGAGCACATGCGAAGTGTTGAGGATGATGCCTAGCACGTAGTCAGCACTGTAAACGTAACAGTGATGATAGCCATTTTTTTCTTATTAATTTTGTTTACTTTGAATCCATCTTCTTTGATGTAAAACTGGGTTGTCAATAATACCTATCTTCCTAGTCAGGCAGGAAAAAAAAATTATGTATATGGAAACTTTTGAAGTATGTAGTTTTATACAGGTATAATTTGGTATTACTTGAAAGGTATTTTACCAGGTATTTTATGTTTCTTTATTTACTTCAAGTAGCAGAAAACCCAATTCCAAACAGGCTTATGTGGTATAGGAGTTTATTAGCTCACAGAAGAGTCATGGTAGGGTGGGTTTTAGACATGGTTTGTTCAGGGCTCTGGCTCTCTGGGATCATTCTTGGTTCTGCCTTTTGGTGTGTTGACTTCAGGCTGTCTACCCTCAGAATGGCAAAGGGAAAGCAGTAGTTCTAGCTTTATTATTTCTCAAAGACAGTATCCAAATTGAAGGATTGTGAGTTTCTGAGTCCCCAACAAAATATGGAGCTTTGCATAGATTGGTGCATTTCTGAACCAATCCCTGGAGCCAGGGAGATACCTTGTTCTCACCGGCCTAGGCCTGGATTATCTAAACCAATCACTGTGATGAGGAATGAGTTACCCTGATTGCTCGAGATGAATCAGGGCCCACTTTTGGAGCCCTTCAGGGTTCACCACAGCTGTTATGAGCTGAGGGTGGAGGGAGCAGGTGACTCTGGGTGACACCATCCACATTTTCCACCATAGATGTAGAACCTGGTCACTCACTGTAGTGCACAGTAGATTTAGGGCAAACAGGAAATGCGTGTTAGTTGAAGCATTCTTTTATTTCTTAAGAGAAAATATTTTCGAATACTGCCTTTATGACTTAGAAATGCTGTATTCAGCTGGAAAATTACATGAAAAGTACAGCTGAATGTCTGTGCTGTGGTGTGAACATTCCATAATAGGAACAACGTCTGCTTTTTGGTGTTAGAATCGAAGGGTGACACGAAATGAATTCTATGTATTTAAACCCATTTTCCTTTCCTTTTCTCCACTAGATTGATTACGTGATTTAATGTGAGCTCCAAATGAGGGTGTGTTCTCTTCTCCAGCCTTTCGTATGTAGTTTTGAATTTGGCTTAATTCAAAGCTTAATTCAGTTGACCCCTTTAGCTGGTGTTTCCCACCCCAGCCTACCTAGCAACAGTAACTATGTGTGGCAGGTTGGCATTGCCCTCCGTTTGTGTCACAACAGCAGGTTTTAAAAGGTTACTTTTCCTTAGCATCCTGGTTGATTTCGCCTTTGCAGTATATAAGGATGACAGCAGTTTCTCTTAACTCCAGGCAGCAGAGCTCCAAGTCTGTTAGCAGAAGTGATGGTTTTAAGAAATATGGATCTATAAGTCACAGATTATGCTAATCCACATAATTAGCAAATGGAGATCTACTGAAAAAAGAAACATAGACCTAAGTTGCTTGTGGATATCTATTACCAGGATATTCTGATACTTGCCAGGAGGAAGATGGCTGTAGAACTAACACCTTTTCTAGTACTTTATAGCATCAGCTTCACCAGCCTTCCTGAGCAAGTTGTCTATGTCGCATGGATAAGAGGAGTTAGTTCCCAATAGCTCTGATTGCTCCTTGAAAGAATCTAACAACACAGACATCACCGAAGACGGTCATTTTCCTCTGGGTCCAATATATTATATGTTACTTTTATGTATATTATATTTAAGCCTCTTTTGTGCTTGCCATTACAGTAAAAATTATATTATACTGGCATTTCTAGCAGATTTGACTGAAATCCTGCAACAGAGATTGCAATGACATTTCTTTAAGTTGCTAAGTCCAATTTTTCATCCAGAACAAACTTAAGTATCAGTTATTCTCCATGTCATAAGTTGATTTTCCATACAGAAGTGGTTTCCACTCAGAATCACTGGGGGATCTTTTTTAAAAACGGTTTTCTCAGCGCCACTGCAGACTCATGGATGGAGAATGATTAGGAGTGGTACCCCCAAATCTCTAATTTTAAACAAGTGCCCTGAGACTCAGAAGATTGGGTATCACAACCCTAAAGCATGTGTAAGATCATCCCTTAAAAGTATGGTCCTCAGTCCCCAGGCTGCGGACCAGTACTGGTCCATGGCGTGTTAGGAACCGGGCCGCACAGCAGGAAGTGAGCGGCGGGCCAGTGAGTGAAGCTTCGTCTGTATTTACGGCCACTCTCCATCACTCTCATCACTGCCTGAGCTCCACCTCCCGCCCCCACCTCCCCATTCGTGGAAAAATTGTCTTCCTTGAATCCGCTCCCTGGTGCCAAAAAGGTTGGGGGACCTGCTGCCTTAAACATCTCTCTGCATTTATTGCATGGCTGTAGGCTCATAGAATAAAATGGTGCACATAACTTCTTGCCATGTTTTGCAATCTCTAAACTGTACACTCATGCAAGCATTTAGAGATGTCGGGTGATGCCATTTGGAAATAAATTTTAGCTGAATAGATTCATTTTTTTGGTAAATGCAGTTATTTGCTCACAAGACCTTTAAAAAACTTATTTGAGTTTGTTTTTTAATTGAAGTTTAACATACACAAAGTGTGCAAATATGATGTGATGTGTGCAGCTCATGAATTTTTACATCTGTATAGACCCATGTAACTTACACCCAGATCAAGATATGTCCTATGTTTCCAGTTTCCTGCAGGTTTCCTCTTCTTCCTCCTGGTCAGTTATGTCCCGTCCCCTCTCCCAAAGGTAACCACTATTCTGACATCTATTACATTGTTGAGTTTTGCCTATTCCTGGGCTTCATGCAAATAGAATCATGCATGTTTTCTATTTTTGTGTCTGGCTTCTTTTGTGCAGTGTGTTATCTCTAAGATTCATCCATGCTATGTTTAGCTGTCCTTTGTTCTTTATTGTGACACTCCTTTTATCCATTCTCCTGTTAGGGATCTTCATTTCTGTTATCATCTTCAGTCTCTGGTTATTATGAGTTGTGTTTCTGTGAACAGTCTTGAACCTGTTCTGTTGGGCGAATGCATGCACAGGGCCTCTTCTTCCGGCTCCCATCCTATTGAGAGTTTGGCCCCACCCTACATTTCTCCTGCATATGTCTGCCCAATTTTTATGGCCTGATCAAATCCCGCTCCAGTCCTTACCCATTTGGCTCTCGGCATGAGCTGGGCTAGGGGAGCAAAGGACCCCTTGCCTTAGTGGATTAGGCCTGTGCCTGACAGGAGCAAATCCGCCTGTCCACAAACAGCAGACGTCTGTCTTCAGTCTGTGTTAGTTCCTCAAATGATTTTTTCTCTTCTATTTTCATCTGGATCTGATCCAATTGGATGATTATCACACATTAATTCTGATTTCTGTTGATGTTTAGAATGGCAATTTCAAAATTTTCAGTGCATATTCTTTACTTTTTGTGGATTTTTTTCCTATAAGTTTCTTTTACAGCTACGTATTTAATTTGTGTCTTATACAGCTGTTATAATATGTCTGCTTTTCCTTTGCTAGACTTTGAGGTCCTGAAGGTAGAGACATGTTTTAACTGTTTTTAGGTCATCCTAAACTGCCTTGCATCCAACAAATTAATAATGATAATATTAATAGGTATAATAGTAGTAGATAATATTTATTATACTTACTATGTGCCAGGCATTGTTCCAAGCCAGCACTAACAGAAATGTAATATAAGCCCCAGATCCAATTTCAAATTTTCAAGTAGCAACTTAAAAAAATGCAAAATAAACAATGGAAACTAATTTTAACCATACATTTTATTTAACCTGTGATAAGAAAAATATTAGCGTTTTGGCATGTATGCAATAGAAAAGTTATTGCGGTATTTTACAATTTTTTTTTATAATCTTTGAAAATTGGCATGAATTTTACATTTACAGTGAATCTCAATTCAGATGCTGAATTTGCATCAGATACACTTGATCTGTATTTCAATTTCATAAAATTTACATGTGATAAGTAGAATCCCATGCTAAGTATGGTGCAAACATTTTAAAAAAGTTTTCCAGTAACTTAATTATCAGTTTGAAAATTTAAACCAGTAAATTAAAAATCCCATTTTCCCACCGCATTAGCCACATTTCAGGGGTTCAATAGTCACATGCACATGGTGCAGTTTTGTTATATGTATTTATTCCATTTAACAACCTTATGAAGGTCGTATTGTTACGTTTTTCATTTTACAGATAAGGACACTGAGGCCCAGAGGGCACACATCTACAGTTAAGGAAGGAAGCGGTAAGGTCAGCATTTGAACCTGCCTTGAGGTCTGGTCTTGTGCTCCCCGACTGTGCTGCCAGGCTCTCATTGTTCAAAACTGACCTTTTTAATTGCCGTATCAGTTATACTTTTTTTCCATGTTCAGATGCACTGACTTTCCTTATTCTCCAATCCTTATCTTTATTTTTTTGCCTTTTCATCCTGTAAAGATTGATGGAAAAAAGTAGCCTTAAAAAGTAATTTTTTATTTGTAGTGAATTGGCTGTTTATCAGTATTTTGAAAAGCAAAGTAGATGATGGCAATTGCTTCAGCCCCGTCTGCTCTGTTATCTCCGTAAATGTCAAGACAAGATTTGCTTTCTGTGAAATAATGGCTTGGATTTCCCTTTGTGTTTTCTTTAATCATGACTCTGATTTTTTATTTCCACCAAGGTTGGGCTTAGTCGTCTCTTTTGCGTTGGTTTGTTTCTAGTCTTTTTCTTAAGCAAAGAGTCATGGTTATTTCCCTGGGTGTCATTTTGTTTTTCTAATATGTTATTAGCCTTTGGTCTTATATTAATGGTTTCTCTGGGCATCTTTCAGTGGTTTTTTTTTTTTTTTTTTTTTTGGAATGTATTCAGCCAGCTGTGTGTTCTTATAGGTAATATTTTACTTCATATGAGACTTGCTTTTATGTAATTCTTCTATCGCCCTTTACTGCAATGATGCTTGTTTATAAAAGAAGGATATAAAATGTGCTTTTTGGTAAGGAAAAATGATCCAGGTGTGCAGAGTATTATTTGCTGCCTACAAAGATGGGAAATGTAGAGGTATAGTGATAGTTTTGCTGTGTCTCATCTGCAGCGTGCTGTGCTCCCAAATGTCCCTGCGATTGCTTTCTGTTTCTCTCCTCCCGAGCGAGGTCCCCTTCTCCTGTCTGTGGATATTGTGAGCATTGTGTTGCCTTTTACTGCTTATCTCGTTTGAATGAAATGGACAAAAGCTTTGTCCTTTCTTGAGTTCTTACACACTCTGAGTTCTTGCATAATTCATTCTTTTGAAATATTTTGACCGTTTTATAATTATTTAAGTCTTATTAACTGGGGCGGCCTGGCTTTGCCCTTGGATCTATCACTAACTAGTTGTGTGACTTTGACCAAGTTACAACTTCTCTCGCAGTCTCAGTTTTTGCAGTCACAATGGGCAGGCTGGTCTAGGTGAGCTCTAAGGATTCCTTCTACTGAAGAAGGACTTGGGTTCTTCCTGAGGATGCCACATAGAATTATTCCAGTGGGCTCTTACCTTGGGTACAGGGGACCTTGCCATGTTTCTCCGTCATCAAGGGGCTTCAGTGAGAGCTTCCTTTTTGTCCTTTGCTGCTGGGATTTTGTTTTGAACTACTCTTCCTTTTTGAATATGCCCTTGGAGCCTTGCCTCAGTCTAGGCATTTCTGTGTTACATATACGGAGCATCATGCAAATCATGAGTACTGCTTGACGGATTTTCACGAACTAAGCACACACATGACCAGCAACCTTAGGTGAAGAAACAAAATATCATCAGCCCCTCGAAATCCCTGCCGTGTCCTCTTCTAGCACTACTCCTCTCCCTCCAAGGGACACATCCAACCTGATGTCCAAAAGCTTAGCTTTATTTATTCTGCCTTTGAACTTTATACACATGGAATATATAGAATAGCCATGTGTTGCTTAATGACAGGGGTGCATTCTGGGAAATGTGTCATTAGGCAGTGTTGTTGTGCAAACATCACAGAGTGCACTTACACACACCTAGATGGTATATAGCCTACTGCACACCTAGGCTATCTGGTGTAGCCCATTGTTCCCAGGCTACAAACCCGAAGAGCGTGTTACTGTACTCAATATTGTAGGCGGGAGTAAAACAGTGGTATTTGTGTATCTAAACATATCTAAACATAAGAAAGGTACAGTAGAAATATGGTATTATAATCTTATGAGACCACTGTTGTATATGTGGTCTGTTGTTGACTGAAATGTTGTTATGCGGTGCCTGACTGTATATTTTTTTGTTTGGCTTTATTTATTCAATATTATGTTTGTGAGATCCCCCTATGTCTTTACACATAGCTGTATGGTATTACATAATGTGGCTGTATCACAGTTTATTTATTCCTTCTACTCTTCAAATTTGTGTTGTTTCCTATTTTTGGCTGTTAGAAATAGTGGTGCCATGAACCTTCTTAGACATGTCTTTTGGTGACTGTCTGCATGTATTTTTCTATTAAGTATACACTTGGAAGTAGAATCGCTGGATCACAGAGTAGGTATACAGTAGTCCCCCCTGCATCCTTGAGGGATACATTCTGAGACCCCTAGTGCTGCGGTCCCCAGGCCGTGTCCATGGCATGTTAGGGACAGGGCTGTAGAACTCTGCTTCACTTCTACTTCCATTTGTGGAAAAAATGTCTTCCATGAAACTTAGGAAATGGGTGGGGGGTGGCGAGCAAAGCTTCATCCTTATTTACAGCCTCTCCCCTTCATTGGCATCATGCTTGAGCTCTGTCACCCCATGCCTCCCCCATCTGTGGAAAAATTGTTTTCCATGAGACTGGTCCTTGGTGCCAAAAAGGTTGGGGACCACTGCCTTAGTGGATGCCCGAAACCTCAGATAGATAGTACCAAGCCCTATGTATGTTATACTGTTTTTTCCTATGCATATATATGATAAAGTTTAATTTTTAATTTTTAAATTAACCACAATAAGAGATTAACAATAATAATAAAATAGAAAAATTATAATAATATGCCAGCATCACTACTCTTATGCTTTGGGGCCATTAAGTAAAATAAGGGTTACTTGGGCACAAGCATTGCAATACCCCAGTGGTCGATCTGATAACCAGCGACTAACCCTTGAGTAGCATATACCAACCCCTGAGTAGCATATACAGCTTGGATACACCAGACAAAGGGGATTCATGTCCTGGGCGAGAAGGTGAGAGATTTCATCACACTACTCGGAACAGTGTGCAATTTAAAAAACTTCTGAATTCTTTCTGGAATTTTCCATGTAGTGGTTATGGACCACAGTTTACCGCAGCTAACTGAAATCTTGGGAAGTTCTACTGCAGATAAAGGGCAACTACTGTATGTTCAGCTTTAGTAGATACTGAAAATAGTTTTCCAAAATGGTTGTACCATTTACATTCCCACCTACCACAAGGCCTAGTTGTTCCATGTCATCACCAGCATTTATGGGTTTTTTTGTTTGTTTGTTTTAAGCCATTCTGGTATCTAGTTGTGTCACATTGTAGTTCCATTATTTTTAATTAGCATCATTTTTCAAATGATTTGCCATCAGACCTTGTCATCAAGTGAGCTGTCCCAGCATTTAACATCCTCAGCCAATGGGCTCTCCTGCAGCTCTCTCCTGCTCTCATCACTTCAGTTGTGCA
>CAUYSK010013893.1:0-23987 GCA_963575035.1 Avahi laniger | reverse complement strand
TGGGCTCAAGCGATTCCTACTGCCTCAGCCTCCCAAGTAGCTGGGACTACAGGCATGCGCCACCATGCCTGGCTAATTTTTTCTATATATTTTTAACTGTCCAATTAATTTCTTTCTATTTTTGGTAGAGACGGGGTCTCGGTCTTGCTCAGGCTGGTCTCGAACTCCTGAGCTCAAACAATCCGCCCACCTCGGCCTCCCAGAGAGCTAGGATTACAGGCGTGAGCCACCGCGCCTGGCCTTAAACAAATTCTTAATTGATCAAGAGAACAAATGCATTTTTTCCTGATAATTATTGTTTGTGTTTTTCAAGATGATAAGAAAGCAAAATTGTTTCAAATTAGCATTTGAATACTCTTTAAATGACAAAATATCCAAATTTTTTGTGTAAATCTTAACCTATTGGCTGTATATTGAATAGCCACATATAATGGCACCATAACTGTGATATAACTCCAACAGTAAATTCCCATAGGGTTAAGTGGAAAGGGTTCTTGTTTTTTGAGTTTTTATTCATTTACCTTTATTTTACTCAATGTTTATATTTTCATCTGCTCTAGACTTCCTGAAACAATTTGTTATTCTTATATTTATCATGAAATTAGTAGCTGATACTTATTTAAATGTCTTTTAGGCTATTTATTAGTTTTAAGTACTTATAAATATATTAAATTCATTTAATCCTCAAAACATCTCTGTAATAACAGTAGCAGTAGCTACTGTTATGATTCCATAATAACAGTTTACATGTAAGGAAACTGAGGCAGAGAGCCATTCAGTGATTTCTTGCTGCATTTAAAAAATTACAGTATTCACATATGCAGGATGAATAGTAAGGTATATTATTGTCAACCCAGGAAGATTAATTTTCTAGTTAATCCAGCATTGGGTTCCAGCTGAGGGAAATTATTTGTTTCTCAAGCTGCAATGTAACTCTCTGTTACTTAGCTCTCATAAAGCAGTGGTTCAATGTTCTGCAGTATTTACTTATTAACTTGGGCATTGTGTAAGGGTTTGTTTTTGCAAAGAAGTAGGCAACATTTAGTATGTACAATGAATTCAGACAAATTAGTAGCCCTCATAAAATCAAGAAGTTCTCAGTGGAATTCACTTCTCATCAAGGTATTTACACACTATGATTCATATTGTTTCTTTGTGGAATTTTATGTATAATAAGTATGCACATAAATACGGGGTGTATGGATGATAATTAATATGGCTGACATTTATAGATCAGTTACTCTGTGCTAGGTACTGCACAAAATGTTTTCCTTGGACTATCCTAATTAATCTTTGCAACTATCTAGATAGGCAATTTCTTCATTTATTCCAGTTTTGCAAATTAAAAAAGTTTTAGAGTCGTAACATGCTTAAGTGCTAGTAAAATATGGAATTGATTTTTGAACATATACAGCTGGCTTCAAAGACTGCCTTCTTAACCACCATGCTCACACTGAAACCCAGATGAACTCAAATATTGACTATTAACAGCCACTGGGTGAATACCCCACCTCACTAAAGAAATCGCCTACAACAACTACTCCCAACTAGCATAGGGAGATCTGATTTTATACTAGTTTCGGTGAAAACGAAATAGGTGAAAGTTGACCTCAAGGATAACTGCAATATTTTTAAAAGCTCATGTACTTATAAGCTGTGCCAATATTTGGATTTAATTCATGAAGCATTTTTAAAGTAATCGCCGAATGTCCAGCACTATTCTTGCTGTTGGATTTACAACATATAATAAGATGAAATCCCAGTTCTAGGGAACACGGAGTCTCATTAGTTAGATTGTATTGGAGAAAAACCTGCAGTGTTTTCAGAATGGAGACATCCTTTGAGCTGAGTAGATAGAGTTTCACCAGATTGAAGGACAAATACACTGATGGGAAAACAGCTGTGGTGTAATTGGGAATAGTTCATACGATGATGTAGCCAGGTGGGCAAGGAGCCTGGGAAGTCAGATTGGGTCCTGCAGATTGTGAAGCACCTGGAGCGACTTACCAAAGAGTTTGGATTTTATTCTGTGGACAATGAGAATTATTTTAAGCAGGGGTTATCACTGTCAGGTATGCACTGGGCAGTCGTGATAGAGCCAGAGGGAACAGCTGTGCAGCTGAGGGGACGGACCTGCTAAGAGAGAGTAATACAGTTAGAGATGCACATAATGATGAGTAGAATCAGAGAAGGGCCTCACTTGGGAAGTGAGTGAACTGTGGAGTCTTCATCTGAGGCATCGAACGCAGAAAGAGGAGGAACAGGTTTGGGAAAAATGTGTTATGGAATTTGAGGTGATGGAGACTACCCAGGCAAGAAGTGTTCGGTGAGTAGTACAAAGTGCAAGGGAGAGGCTGAAGTGAACAGATTTGGACAGCAGAGGGGAGCTCCTGAGCCGTGAGTATGTGTGCGTTGCAAGCCCAGGTGCCTGGGAAGCAGCGTCCCAGGGCTACTCTGCCCTGTCTAGATTACAGCTGGATTAAATGTTCAGTTGTATCTGTCATCTTTTAGAAAGGACCTTAGAAAATCCCCTGACAAAAGACAGGTGATGAGGAACCTGGGTTCTACCTTACCTGAGCTACTCTTAGTCTGGACAAGAAAGTACAAAGAAGAAATGATAGATGTCTTCAAATGTTGGCAGGACTTCCTAGAAATCCAGGAAGAAAAAAATTCAGCTCAAAGTCAGTGGTTCCCACTCACTGGCGAACTGTGCAGGGAGCTGTGACCTAAGAAACAGTAAATGAACTATACAGCTACCTGGGCTTTCAGCTACCTGGGACAGAAGTGAAAAGAAAAAAAAAAAAAATTAGATTCGAGTGTAGGGAAGAGGCTACCGCCAGAGGGCAGCCTCACCTTGAGCTGTCCAGCAGGCCAAACAGAATAGCTTTATCTGAGGGTTTTGTAACAGTCCACGGATGTCAGGGAAACGCACAATGCGGTCACCAATTGCCAGCACAGGTGGATGTCACAAGGCAGGTCAGAATCCCAAAGATAGCATTATATGTCAGTGCGAGTTCCTAAGCAGATGAGTGATTTGATCTGTTTACCTGGCCGTTCAGAATTAATCAGTTTACAATTTCTCTACATAGAAAATTGACTTTTTTCTTTCCTTTCTCTATTAAAAGAAGCCTCTCCACTCTTTTCAGAACAGCATCTTCTTGATGGGCCACATTTGGGTAATTGCTTTCTTTGTGTCTTAAGAGGCTGTGATGATCTCAGTCGCAGACACTATGTGAGATTATGAAAATACTAAACAGTAAAGGTGGAGCCTGAAAGTTTGATGCAGATTCTAACAATACAGAGATATCTGTGGATTTTAGTGACAGCTGCTCTTTCTGGAGTGTGAAAGATGGTAATAGGAGTTTTCTCTTTCAATTATCCAACAATGTAGCAAGCTATGTCATGTTACTTTAACAGATGAGTAAACCAAGCCTCAGAGAGAGCATCTTCTATATCCGAGGTGTCTCAACTAGAAAATAGAAGGACGGAGGTTGAGCCCAGATATCTTCTGTTCTAAAGTCCTGGTTTTTTGTTCTCCAAAAAGCTCTTTTTTTTTTTTTTATTATTCCAGGGTATTGTGAGGGTACAAACATTATAATTACACTTTATGTCTTTGCCTCACCCAAGTGTGGGTTGAAGGCATGCCCTTCCCTCCCTTTAGTGCTCCCCGTGTCCTTAAGTTGTAGATTTGCTCCCCCATCCCCCTAATCCCTGGAGAGTGTTTCTGCCATGTGATCATCCTAGTGTTGATCAGTTAGTACCAATTTGATGGCGAGTACAAGTGAATCCCATTCTTCTGCTCTTGTGGTGCCTCACTTTGGATAATGGGCCTAAGTTTAGTCCAGAAAAGTATAAGAGGTGCTAGATCATCGTCATTTCTTATGATTGAGTAATATTGCATTGTAAACATATACCAAATTTTAATAATCCACTCATGGATTGACGGGCGCTTGCGTTGTTTCCACATCCTTGCAATAGTGAATTGTGCTGCCATAAACGTTCGGGTGCAGATGTCTTTATCATAGAATGTTTTGTGCTCTTTTGGGTAGATGCCTAATAGTGCTATTGCTGGATCAAATGGTATTTCTATTTTTAGCTCTCTGAAGTATCTCCAAATTCTTTTCCGCAGAGGTTGCACTAATTTGCAGTCCCACCAGCAGTGTAAGAGTGTTCCTGTCTCTCCACATCCTCGCCAGCCATCTCCAAAAGCTCTTGCTTCTGCATTCAACATTCCTACCAAGAACAGCAGGGAGACAGCAGGGAGAAGGTATGAAAATGCATCCAGGAAAGTAAGTGGTATTTCTTCATGTCCTTCACCTTCTGCCCCAGAGCAATAGAAACCCTTTTGCAGGGGGACAACAACAACTCTCTGACCTTTTAACAAAAGAAACGTGTGCCAGGGCAAATGTTTAGGTGCTGCCCTTGTTTATTTTAATCGGTTTGGAAATTAAGCCACATATTTTCCAAAATATTGTGCATATAATTTTTAATAAACCTAGTCATCTCCAGGGACAGGAAGAAAGAGGAAACTGAAAGTCAGCACTAAAGAGCACCCTCCAAAAGAGAAAATAGATTAAATACCCTTCTTAGATTGCCAGAGGAGAGAGGATTGAGTAGAAGCTATCCCCTGCCTTAAACTGGCTTGCAAATCTGCGCCCTGCCCTACCATTTCGGAGAATTCAAGAGGGAAACAGAAAAAGTGTGTTTCCCCTTTGACGACTTGAGAGGGTGAATTCCACTAGTCAGGAGATGAAGCTAGAGTTCCTTATTCTTCAATTTTGGAAACTAATCTTTTGTAAGAATAATAATGATCCCAATAATTATAGGCACCATCTCATAGTTAAACATAAAGAACATATGCTTTCCCCAGTATTGAACTAATGTTAAAAACATGACACTCTCAATTAAAAACAACAATTTGAAACAGCAGCAACAACAAGAAAATAACCATGTTTTGAGATTCTCCCTTTCGCACCCTGTTGGGCGCCCCTGCTTGGTGCTGTTTCGGTACATCGAGCACAACAGCATATGCAGCACTTCACTTGGTATAAATGTTTCAGGAGCTGGCGTTGCTAAGCTATGGCTAATTTCGAATGCAAAAATATACTTCTCTTGGAAAATGTGCTTGCTACAACCTTCATGCCACCTTCAACTATTTGTGTAGTTCCTAAGTGGAATATGTTTGGTTTATGCAAAACTGAAGGGAAAGGAAAACGGAACAAATACCAAAAGCATGTCTCTACTTATTCTCTCTGTGTCTTCAAACAATCAAATATTTACTCACCAAAGATGCTGGACACGGTCATCATATCAAAATCACTAGATTTTTTGAGTTGATAATATAGCGATTGTATTTTCCTTCACAGAGTCTATATTTCTGAAAAGCATGAAGCTATGTACTTTTTACTTAAACTCCATGTGCATGGCTATAATTTATTTGTGTTTCTATCATTCCTTCCATAATTTTATTAACTAGGTTACGTGTAATAGACACATGACACCATGTGCCTTTTCTATGTTAGGCATAGTGTTGGCCAACAACTTCTGATAGACCAAGTTTTCATGTAAAGTCTTAAACCCAAACAGTCTTGCAGTTTCATTGGTCACAATCAGAAGTTTATGATATTTTCCAACCTATCCTTTGACTCATTATATTAGTTGTTCTATTACTGCTGTAACAAATTTTAACAAACTTAGTGACTTAAAACAACACAAATTTATTATCCTACAGTCCTGCATGTCAGAAGCTCTAAAATTAAGGCTTCAGTAGGGCTGCATTTCCTTCTGGAGGCTCTGGAGCTCTGGGAGATAATCCATTTTTCTGTCTTTTCCAGCTTCTAGAAGCTGCCTGCATTCTTTGGCTCATGGGCCCTTCCTCCATCTTCAAAGCCAACACAATAGCATCTTCAAGTCTGTCTCCTCCTCTGCTCTCCCATCTCCTCTCCTCTACTTTCCTCTTTATATCTACTCCGTGACTCTCTTGCCTCCCTCTTATAAGGTACTGTTGTGATCACATCGGGCCTGCCCAGATAGTCCCAGATAATCATGTCACTTCCCACATCTGGGAAGTCCTTTCTGTCCTGTAAGGTAAATATACACAGGTTATGGGGATTAGGGCTTGTGCTTCTTGGGGTACCCATTATTCTGCATACCACATTCACAAATTGAAACTCATCCCAGTTAAATTTTATTTGTTTTGTGCATTGCTGGAGTATTTTCCAAAAAATAAAAAAATATTATTTTAAATATTTTTAAAGTATTTTTAAAAATGACATGAAGATATTTACATACTTTGGGTCTCTATATAGAGTTTAACACCAATCCTTTGTACACCAGGGCAAATCTTCTATGAAATAAATTTATTTCTGGTTGTTATAGGAGACCATTCACTGCATCTAAATTGTCTCAGAAGAAGAAGTTCAATTTTTCCAACTAGGGGTAAAGGCTCTCTGAATTCTACTGAATGGTACTTTGGGGAATATTTTTGCTGCTATTGTTGAACACAATTAAAATCATAATTCTTTATTGTATATATTCATATTAAAATAGAAAATCAACTTAATACTTTGATTCTTAATAAGTCTCCCCAAAGGGAAATCATTACTCACAGTTCACACAGCATGAAAGCCATGAGTATGTGCCTAGGGCAGACTGAGACTTACTGTGACTCTATTTTCATATTGAATACAAATTCACTTAAAATGTATTTATTTTCCTATTCTCCTATCACTGTATTTTATGGATGAATAAACTGGGACTTAGCCATGCTAAGGATATTTGGACAGGGTCATATGGACTTGTGCCTGCCAGAAAGATCCACTGGACAAAGAGAGATTTGTTAGTCCATTCCATGTTTCCTAACTTGAGGCAAGGACCCACAGTCTGAGCTTAGAGCTTTTGAAACTTCCTCAGCCCCACAAAGTACATGCTTTCTGATATTACCTTCTCAGGTCACCTGCTAAGGAGAAAGGGGAAAGTGTTGCTCAGTCTGGAGAGTGGGTGAGAAGGCATGCATGAGGGGTTCAGATCCCCACAACTGCACCCCAGTTTTCTCTGAAGATGAGAACATTGTAGCATGGACAACTGAAGTATGCTCAGGTCCTCCACTGAAGACTTTTCTGCCAAGTTTTGGATGGGTTATAGACCCATGGGAAGAGACCACATACATAAGCCTTGATATATACACTAAAATTAAGATAAAATTTATGTTTTAATTTTGAAGAATACACTACCTTATCATGAATTAAATGGTCATGGAAAGAGATTAATAGAGTGAGGCAGCGGTTGCCCTGGTCCCCATAGTACCTGATAGGGGCTCATAACTGTGGATTATACTGTTTGTGAAGAAAGTTATCTTGTGATCAAGAAAACTCAGTTCTTGCCATGTCACAGTCCTTAAACAATCAGCTTTGTAATACTGTTCAGGAAGGCTATACCTTACCTTTGACAGAAGATTTTCAAAAATCAGAACTTTCATGTTCTTGATCCAAAGTCAGTGTCAACAAAGATTAAACAGTTATTCAAGATGGAAAAAAAATACCAAGTTGTCCCTGGAAAATAACTAATAACTCAGCTCTTTCTTTTACATTTCTCTGCAGTCCATTTCCCCACCTTCATTTCAGACCCATTTGTCTTGGTGGATTTGACTGTGAGTTTGATCCATGGACTGCTGCCTCAAATCCATTTATCTGCCGCTCACTATGGAGCATGTTTTCTGCATTTAGGCAATAACATATTGACTCTCATTGGTAGTTGCTGCTTTACTTCATAATATTTTTTTGTATTAGTTATACTTGGTGGGCAGCAACATGGAATTAAGTTCTTTTACTGATTCAATGTTTCTAATTGACAGCAATCTTTGTCTTCCATTTGATGCTCCAATCATCATAGTTTGACCTGTAGGAGTCCCCATTCAAGCCAGTTTTGTAGTCATTTTTGCACATCTTTAACAATTATCCCCCCTCTCCAGTAACTGCAAGCTATTCCAGGACAATCTTCAGTTCTCTTGCACTAAACATGGATTCAGAGACTCCACAAGAATTGGTGCCCTGGATTCTCTTTAGTGGAGACTAATTTTAAAGACCAGACTCTGTAGTAATGTTGCAAAGTATAGTGTTTCCCAGGTAAATTGGGAGTAGAGCAGGGTGATGACAGAGAAAGAGCAATTTAAATCATAGAAATAATAAGAGTCCTCCATGCCACAAAAAGATCATTATTTCAATTTTCCCTTTTTCATGTTTATTTTTGCCTTTCTCTAGTGAGAGCTCCATCTAAAATTTCTCCTCTCTTTTTACACCAACTATGACATAACTACTATATATTATCATACCAAACCATGTGTGTCTAAAGCATTCTACTTGAAATCCAATAATTCCCCTAACTTAGGTCATAATTTAATCAAAATATAAATGGGCCTACCAAGCTTTCATTTTTCTGCTTGGCTCCGTGTAGTGGCATTGATGAGAATTTATTTTTTCAAGCGAATTTTATTAAAACACATCAAGAATACAAAAATATGCATAAGAACACACAAGTTATCAAGATAATAAATAGCTGTGTAGCCATTATCTTGTCTAAGAACCATTACCAAAGACATTGACACTCCCTTGAGCTATCCTAAGTTGCAATCACCTTCTTCCACCAGTACACTTCTCTGGCTTACCTGTTATCATTTCCTTGCCCTTATTTTATAATAATTTTGTGCTCTTAGGAAAATGTGCTTTTCCTAAAACTATATTGTTTAATTTTGTCTATTTGAACTTTTTTTTTCAGAGTATTATTGGGGTACAAATGCTTTGTTTACATATATTGCTTTTGCACTGCCCAAGTCAGAGCTACAAGCGTGTCCATTCCCCAGACAGTGCACACCACATGCATTAGGTGTGAATTTACCCTCCCCTTCTCCCCACTCCCACCTGCCTGACGCCCTGTGAAATGTTACTTCCCATATGTGCATATAAGTGTTGATTGATTAGTACCAATTTAACGGCGAATATATGTGGTGTTTGTTTTTCCGTTCTAGTGATACTCCACTTAGAGAAATGGGCTCCAGCTCCCTCCATGAGAATGCAATAGGTAGTTCACCATTTTTTTATGGCTGAGTAGAACTCCGTGATATGCATATATCACATTTTATTAATACACTCATGTACTGATGGGCACTTGGGTTGTTTCCACTCCTTTGCAATTGTGAATTGTGCTGCTATAAATATTTGAGTACAGATGTCTTTTTTATAGAATGCCTTTTTTTCCTTTGGGTAGATACCCAGTAATGGGATTGCTGGATCAAATGGTAGTTCTACTTTTAGTTCTTTGAGCTGTCTCCATACCTTTCCACTCAGGTTGTACTAGTTTGCAGTCCCACCAGCAGTATATGAATATTTCTATCTCTCCACATCCACGCCAACATTTGTTGCTTTGGGACTTTTTGGTAAAAACCATTGTCACTGGAATTAAGTGATATCTCATTGTGGTTTTGATTTATATTTCCCTGATGATTAGAGATGTTGAGCATTTTTTCATATGTTTGTTGGCCATTTGTCTTCTTTTGAAAAGTTTCTGTTCATGTCCTTTGTCCACTTTTTAATGTGGTTGTTTGATTTTAACATTTCAATTTACCTGTTTTATGCTGAACGTATTTGTCTGTACTTGCTTTT
Organism: Avahi laniger; assembly: GCA_963575035.1. Classification (NCBI taxonomy): domain Eukaryota; kingdom Metazoa; phylum Chordata; class Mammalia; order Primates; family Indriidae; genus Avahi; species Avahi laniger. Next base: position 14,331 of record CAUYSK010013893.1, on the reverse strand, counting down.
TAAAAAATTTTGATAATTACGATTATATTGATGACTGTGCTTATGTTTATATAATTTCACTGTTGCATGTTATTCCGTAACAGTCAGGTGTTGTTTAATGATGGGGAATATGTTCTGAGAAATGTATCGTTAGGTGATTTTTTTGCTGTCTGGACACCATAGAGTGTACTTACACAAACCTAAATGGTTTAGCCTACTACACACTGAGGCTATGTGCTATAGCTTATTGTTCCTAGTCTAAAAACCTGTATAGCATGTTACTGTACTGAATATTATAAGCAATTGTAATACAGTAGCAAGCACTTATATATGTAAACATATCTAAATCTAGAAAAGGTACAGTAAAAACACAGTATTATAATCTATGGAACTGTATATGTTGTATATGCTGCCTGTTTTTAACTGAAAAGTTCTCATGGGTGTATGACTGTATTTGAATATACTGCAATATATATATTTTACTAATGAACATTTAGACAATTTCCCATTTTGCTATTATAGATAGTGATGCAATGAATGTTCTAATATTTGACTTCCGATGCAAAAAATATAAAAGTTTCCCTAGGTTATATTTCTGGGTCTTTTATTTATTGTCAAATTTACTACATGTGTCAAATTGCTTTCTAAAGCTGTTGTACCAGTTTGCACTCATGTTAACAACATGGAAGACTACATATTACTCCTTATCCTTGATATTAGGCATCATCAAACTTTAATTCTTATTAATTTTGTATATATTAAACATTATCTCATAGTGGTTTTAATTTTCATTTCTGTGATTACCAGTAAGCTTTAGTAATTTTTCAAATGAATTTTTGGCCATTCATGTTTCCTACTTTGTGAAATGCCTACTGGCATCTTTTGCCATTTTTTTCTAATGCGTTGTCTTTTTCTTATTGACAGTAATTCATTCTTAATTGCCTGTGGTATAGCTCCAGCAAAGACTGTCAATACTATCTGAAACATCTAAACTACTTTAAATATACTGGAATTCAGTGCAATCCTACCAGTAGGCTCTGTTATCTTTTCCTCAAAAGGCTTCCTGCCTTCTAAGTCTAGAAGTCCCAGACTCAGGCCTATCTTCCATCAATCTGGGGTAAAGCTCCACAGGTATTCTGCATCAGGGATTCAGCACTCTAAGAGATCCCAAATCTAAGCCTGATATCTCTCCTTGCTGACCATCTGGACCTTTGTTTCTTTTTAGCAATGTGGGGGAAAATTTCTTATTGGCAGGACCTTGTCTGAGTCCCATCCACCAATCTCTCTTGTTGCCTCTTTCAGATTAGCAAGGTTCATTCTGGGTACTGTGACTACTTCCAGAGCAGGATGTGGGAACGTGCTTCCAGTTGTGGCCACTCATGACTCCAGCTCTGGGTGCAAAGCTATTCTCACACTCCACTCCTCTCCCATATACCTGGTCCAATGTGTTTCCTGTGAAATTCTTTAAAAAGGAGCAATCATTCATGGTCTGGCCCTTCATTTTTTCCTTCTCAACTCCTTTTTCTCCCTAATGTCAGCATATATAAAATTTTCTGATTTCACGTATTCTTACTAATTAACCTAATAGTTTTACTCTTCCAATACAATAAATTTCCCCTCTGCAAAACTCTAACATGAACCAAAGGTAGGAATGGAAAGGACTTTCTTGGAGAAATCTGGCATGTGCTCAGCCATCCCCTTTATCTCACATAACTTCAAGCCAGTAAAATTATCTTCTTCCCTAAATAAAATCCAGTTCAAAGCACAGTAATTATTTAATATCTTGGGATCATTCTTGAAATGATAAAACTTATAGTTCTCAATATTTACAACATTGTCGGCCAAATATTCTTGGTCAAATTCCTATTCACACATTCATTTCAAGCAGAAGTTTACAGAAAGTGTGTATAAACTCATCAAAAAAATTTAAGCAAACTCTGAAATATCTGGTATTAATTTTGGTTACCAATACATTTGTACAAATCACAATATATCAAAGCCAGAATTTTATTCCAGGGGGAAAAAAAGTTTAGGTTCACATTTATTGGTAGACTGTAACTTAGAGTTAAAAATTTTACATTGGAAAATCTCTTCCAGGGCCACTCTTTAAGGGAAGATGAATGGAAACAGATTTGTCCTTAAATTATAGCCATGCATGTGACATAAAAACTTTAGTATATATTTAATTTTCCTTGTTTTGTAATCCCCATGCCTCTGCCTTTCTCTCTCTAACTTGGCCTCTTTCTCCAGTAACCCGTCAGTGCTCTGCTGCTGTATTTCCATATCCATCCAATTTTTGCCTGAAAAGTTACCTCCTGACAGTCTAAAGAAGATTTGAGCTGGTTCTCTGAGCCTCCTCCAATTCCTTTGCCTGTTTCAAATCCCTTTAAAGATTCTCAAGTGTCTCTTCTGTCGTAGCTACCTAGGGTAGGAGAAGCCAGAGGATAGGAAATGAATTGAACCTAAACTTTCAATGAAGACTAGAGATGAAGACTGACATATGTCTTATTTAGTTCATTTGTGCTACTATAACAGACGACTTGAGACTGGGTAATTTATAGAGAAAAGAAATATATTTTCTCATAGTTCTGGAGACTGGGAAGTCCATGATCAAGGCTCTGGCAGGTTTGGTTGTCTGGTGAGTGTTGCATCCTTAAGAGGGAGAACACTGTGTTCTCACATGGAGGGAGGCAGAAGGGTATGGGAGCTGAAAGCTGTATGAAGCCTTTTTTATAAAGTTCTTAATCACAATCATGAGCCCCCATGATCTATGATCTCTTAAAGACCCCCCTTCTTAGTACTATGTCATTGGTGGCATCTGAATTTTAGAGGAGATGCATTCAAACCATAGCAGTATGTCTCTCTTTAGGAGCAATTACTTAAAGTTTTCTTGCTCTGGGCCCCTGAGTCTTGCCTTGAATGTCTTTACCTCATGGTTCCCTCCTTCAATTTTCTGATGCTGTCCTCATCCCAATTCATATTGCTTTAGTGGTCTTTGCTTTACTCCCACAGCTAATGAACACGGAGGACCTTTCAGTGGCTAAGAGCAGGAGTGGATCCAGAATATGTCAGAATGTCTTCTGCCTGCTCCTTGATTCCAAAAGGTATTCAAAGCACTTCGTGACATCAACCAAAGGGTCTCACTAGATTTGGAAATGCAGTTCTTCCTTGTTCTTGTTATCCATGTGGATTATGCTAGCATTCCAAAAGAACACAAACATTCTGTGATATTTAATTTAAAGACATAAATTTACAAACATTGTTTTCTGCAGTTTCCTGTACCGAATACACAGAGCTTTGTCTTCAACTGGAACGAATAAGGAGAGACAGTATCTAAGAGCTAAGGGTGTCTGAACAATTTCTGCATCCTTTTTTTCAGCTTTTTGGACATTTCACCTTTCTGTAACCAGTTCTTTGAATCTTATTAGATATCATTTCAACTGATTGGTCCTGAGATTGAGTTTATTCTTATAACTATGCCCAATAAGCATTTAAAATACATTCTCATATGTTTCCCTGGATACTTCAGTGGCCATGTTGTTTCTTAATTGGATAATAATATTTCACATTTATTGAGTGCTTACTATGAGCCACAGTGGGGGGTGAGTGCTCTGTGAATGCTGTCTCAGTAAGTAACTTCACCACCTTCACACAGGTATGAAGTGGTAGAGCCAAAAATAAGCCCAGGTGAGTTTGATGCTTGAGCCCTAGCCCTTTACTGCCATTTTCCACTGGATACAATTGACCATGAAAAGTCTATTATAATTTCCTTGAGGGGAGGGGCTTGGTCTCATGCATGTAATCCCTGCTTTGCATGCTTCACAGCCTGACCCTCTGTTTACAATAGCATCTATTAGTAAGTCCTGTGCCACCTCCACTGTGTTTGCCTTTACATCTTCAGTGGACAGCCACTCTGTATATCAGAGCAGGTTCAGACAGTCAAGTCAGCTAAGTTGTGATTTATATTCATCACTACTTTAAGACATGGTCTCATAAGAAGGTCCAGCTCTCTACATTTAGGAGCTTCTGAAATGTTTGTTAGATGAAAAATACTTTGACTTAATCCAGAATTCAAATAATTTCTGGAAACAGAAATTAAATTATTTTCTAGCCTCTCATTGTTGTTCAGTTCACTGTCTGCTTTGCTTTGCTGATTACTAAAAACAGGAAAAAGAGAGCTAAGATAGCTTTTTTAAAAAAGAAAAAAATTAAGTAATGGATAAAAGCAAAAACATGATTATGGAGGCAGAGTGAATTGGTGTACAGACCCTTATCTGTGGAAAGCAGAAGATATGACTGACAGCAGAAAAATTAGTGAGCTGTAGAAATGTGAAACGTAGATGCATTCTAGAAAGGAAGAAAGAGAGAGAGAAAGAGGAAGAGAAAGAGACACTAGAAAATAACAGCAACACAGGGAAGAAAAATGATCATATCAGAAGCAGAGAGAGCCAAAATGAACAGTTAATGAAAGAATTTCAAAGAGAAGGACTTAGGGCATCATACAAGGAAAGATAAATAGCATCAGGGGCTGGCTCTACCCAGGGCTGATATGACTCAGATAGCTGGATACTTCAGTTTGGATTTTATATTGGAAAGCAAGGAAAGGGATAGGCATTAGCCTGCATTTTAGATCCTATTAAGGATGTTACAGTTGGCATATGGCATCAAGCATGTCTTTAAATTAATAATGTTAGAGCTTCCTATTTTCCCCCTCACTTCCCAGTTTAGGGCTTAGAGAACATATTAGATGATGTATTTTATATCAAAGACTGGCTGACCCATAGAAAAATATAAATATCCACACTGTAAAATACAACTTAATTATTTTTTCATAATACTATAGAATTTTATATATACCTTTTAAAGTAAGTAGAAACCATAAATGATTATGTCTTCATTTTCAGAAAAAAATATATGCATATTATGCATTTGCATACAGTAACATATACACATTTAACTTTTATTATTGATTTTAGAAAAGTAAATAAGGTTTAAGGAGAGATGGCAAGAGAAACAGGCAAAGGTGAGGGATATGGGAGTGGAGCAGAAAAACATAGCTTTGAAGGAAAGAGACAGCCTGAGGCCCTGTTGTATATCTTCTAAAATACATCAATGCTATGGCTAATTTCCATGCCTCAGTTTTATACCCTCCTAACTACAACCTACACTGCTCCTAAAGTCATTTTTGCACAAATCTGATTACACAATTTTCTTGCTACATTAATTTCAATGACTCCTTATATTGTCTTGAATAAAATCAAAATTCCTTAGCCTGACATTTTTCTCACAATCTCCTTCCTTCCTTCCTTCCTTCCTTCCTTCCTTCCTTCCTTCCTTCCTTTCTTCCTTCCTTCGTTCCTTCCTTTTTTCCTCTCTCTCTTTCTTTCTTTCTTTTTGAATTTCAAAATATTAAGGGGGTACAAATGTTTTTGTTACATGGCTTATGTCAAGGCTATCAGTGTGCCCATCCCCAGAATAGTGTTTATTGTACCCATTAGGTAGCTTTTTGCCCTTTTCTCCTCCCCACTGCCTGATTTCAAATGATTTTTCCTTCCCTCTGTGCACATGTGTACCTGTCAGTTAGTTTCAATTCATTGAAGAGTACATCTGTTTTTTGTTGTTGCTGTTGCATGTAGCTTATTTCTTTTTCTTTTCATTTTTCTTTTTTTTTTCAGATTCTTGGTATAAATATTTATTTTCTCCCTTTGATTATAGTATGGTTTTTTTCCATTCTTGAGATACTTCACTTAGGATAATGGTCTCCAATTCCTTTCAAATTGCTGCAAAAGGCATTAATTCATCCTTTTATGGCTGTGTAGTACTCCACGGTATACATACATCACATTTTGTTAATCCACTTATGAATTGACAGGTACTTGGGTTGATTCCAGATCATTGAAGTTGTGAATTATGCTGTAACAAACATTCAAGGGCAGGTGTCTTTTTGATAAAATTGCTTCTTTTCCTTTGGGTAGATACCCAGTAGTGGGATTGCTGAATCAAATGGTAGGTCTACTTTTAGTTCTTTGAGAAATCTCCATACTGTTTTCCATAGAGGTTGCACTAATTTGCAGTCCCACCAACAGTGTATAAGTGTTCCTTTCTCTGTGCATCTGTGCCGGCAACTATTGTTTTTGGGCTTTTTAATAAAAGCCATTCTAACAAGAATAAGGTGGTGTCTCATTGTGGTTTTAATTTGCATTTCCCTGATGATTACAGACATTGAGAATTTTTCATATGTTTTTGGCCATTTGTTTATATTCTTTTGAAAAACTTCTGTTCATGTCTTTTGCCCACTTTTTAATGGGGTTGTTTATTTTTGAGTTCTTCGTAGCTTCTGGATATCAGTCCATTATTGGATGTGTAATTTGTAAATATTTTCTCTCATTCTGTAGGTTGTCCATTTGCTCTGTCGATTATTTCCGTAGCTGTACAGAAGCTTTTCAATTTAATGAAGTCCCATGTATTTATTTTTGTTATTGCCGTAATTGCCACTGGGGTCTTAGTCATAAATGCTATGTTTAGGCTGATATCTAGATGAGTTTTTCATACATTTTCTTCTAGAATTCTTATGGTTTTATAACTTACATTTAAGTATTTTATCTGTCTTGAATTAAGTTTTGTGAGTGGTAAAAGAGAGGGGTCCTCTTCTATTCTTCTGCATGTGGCCATCCAATTCTCCCAGTACCATTTATTGAATAGGGTTTCTTTCCCCCAGTGTATATTGTTATCTGCTTTGTCAAAGATAAGTTGGCTGTATGTAGATGGTTTTGTATCTGGGTTCTCTGTTCTGTTCCACTGGTCTATGACTCAAATTTTGTGCCAATATCATGCTGTTTTGGTTACTATAGCTTTGTAGTATAGTTTGATGTCTGGTAATGTGATGCTTCTCGATTTGTTCTTTTTGAGATTGTTTTGGCTAGAAGAAAAGAAATAACTGAGGTCAGAGAAGAATTAAACAAAATGGTTCACAACCTACTTTTCTCTCTCTCTCTTTTTTTTCTTTTTGGCTTTCACCATGACCACACATATTCTACCCTGTAGCTACATAGAACTACTTGCCATTTCTTTAAGCTATTTCCATGGTGTATATTATTATTTTTTCTTTTTCTTTTCACATGATTATCTATGAACATAATGAGTAAAACAATTCTATATCATTTATTGGATGGAACCAAAGTTTTCCACCTCCCTCTGCTCTCATTCCAGAGATAACCACTTACACCTCTATTGATTAATCATTTTGGTACAAATATTAATGTCTACATAAAATGCTTACATTGCAGCATCTTGATTTTTCAGCCTGAATTATTATTAGTTGACTGACTCCTTTAGGTGTGAGTTCAGATCTTTTTAGTTCTCCTGTTGCTCCCCCACCACACAGGAATGTGCCTCCTTTGCCCAACCTCCTAATATTATTATGTGGAAATTTTTATTAAAAATCTATTCAGTATTTGTATTATCATGATAATATAAACACTATTCACAGCCACACCAGTTAATGAACTATAATTGCTATTCCTTCCAAGAACAACTTTTTATTATATTTTCCTGGGAGGTAATAATTTTCATGTTTTTAGGTACTCATAAGTAACTAGCTTTTTTTTTTTTAATTTTCTGAATTTCCTCTGAGGACATTTAGCTATTTCATGTATTACATTCATTTCATTTTCCTGCAGCAGTACCTCTTCTACTCAGATCTGGTTGTCCTCTAAGCCTAGAGCATGGCTGTCACGGCAGCTCCTTCCTTGACATATATTCAAGGATCCCCTTCGCTGCTATCTGTATTTGATTTCGTTTCCTGTTATCTCATAGCTTCCTATTTCTTAGTTTATGTCTTCATCTTGGTGGAGCACATCCATCATGCCTTTGAATGCAGGCATAGGAGGTAAATTTTTTTTGGAACTTGTGTGTTTGAAATTATTTTTACTTCATCCTAACATTTTAACTGAAAATTTGGAAAGGTATAGAATTCTATGATGGAAAGAATTTTCTTTTAGAATTTTGGAGTCACTTGTGCAGCTAAACTCCGGGTAGAAAAACAATCAAATTAACTAGTCTTGTTTTAAATTCATGGCCATGAACCTTAAATGACCAAGGAGTCACACTCTATTTTTGTGGTCTATTTATTTTTTCACTCTCTTAAAAGCTTATTTCACACTCCTCCTTTCTTCTCAAATCCCCAATATCTCCTTTCTTCTCTCCTCCTCTCTCCTCTCCTCTCCCCTTCTCTTCTCTTCTCTCTTTTAGCTGATGACCATAATGACAATTTCACAGACAAAACTGAACCATTCAGCAGAGATCCCCAGATTAGCATGTCAACTATGTCTACCTGCCTACTGGCATCTGATCCAACCACAGGACCTTCCTGCCTGCTCCCACAGATACAAATCATCCATGCTCTGATCTAAAACCTTTCCCTTTATTTGTGCACTAGATTCAATTTTCTCTACCCTATTCAAAGACATCTTTTTCTTAAAAAAATATGGAGTATTGGCTAGTTATATATATTTATGAGGTACAAAGTGATGTTATATGCATATAATGTGGAATGATTGAATCAATCCAATTAACATATCAATCACTTCAAATTATAATCATTTATTCCTCCTATCTAACTGCAACATCGTACCCATTGACCAACTTCTTCCCAATTGCCCTATTCCTCAGCTTCTGGTGACAACCTTCTGCTCTCTACTTCTATGTGTTTGATTTTTTTTTTTTTTTGAGCTTCTACATATCAGTGAAAACAGGTGGTATGGCACATTTCACTCAGCATAATATCCTCCAGATTCATCAATGTTGTCTTGAATGATATAATATTCCTCTTTTTTAAGGCCAGATAGTATTCCATTTTGTATATATACCACACTTTCTTTGTCCATTCATCCACTGATGGACATTTACGTTAATTCCTTAACTTGGTTATTGTGAATAATGTTGCAATGAACATAGGAGTGAAGACATCATTTTGACATACTGATTTCAAATTCTTTGGATATATACCCAGAAGTGGGATTGCTGGATATATGGTAATTCTATTGTTAGTTTTATTTTCAGGAAACTCCATACTGTTTTCCATAATGGCTGTATTAATATACATTCACACAAACAATGTGTAAAGGTTCCCTTTTCTCCTCACATTTGCCAACACTTATTATCTTTCATCTTTTTGATAATAGCTATTTTGACAGGTATGAGGTGATATCTCATTGTGGTTTTAATTTACATTCCCAAATGGTTAGTGATATTGAGCATTTTTTTATGCATCTGTTGATATGTTGGCCATTAGCATGTCTTCTTTTGAAAAATGTCTATTTAAGTCCTTTGCTCAATTTTTAATCAGATTATTTGTTTTCCTAATATTGAGTTATTTAAGTTTCTTGTACATTTTAAAATATTAACCCATTACCAGATAGATATATGGCTTGCAAATAAATTCTGCCATTTTTTAGGTTGTCTCTTCACTCCATTGATTATTTTCTTTGCTGTATAAAAGCTTTTTAGTTTAATGTAATCCCATTTGTCTACTTTCAGTTTTGTTGCCTGAACTTTGGCCACTCTCTGCCACTTCTATTCAATATAGTACTGGATGTATAATACAATAATACCAGAGCAATTAAGCAAGAGAAAGAAATAAAAAGCATCCAAATAAGAAAGGAAGAAGTGAAATGGTCACTGTTAACAACATGATCTCATATATAAAATATCCTAAAGATTCCACAAAAATCTATTAAAACATATAAACAAATTCAGTAAAGTTGCAGGATACAAAGTCAATATACAAAAATCAGTAATATTTCTATACATTAACAACAAATTATCTAAAAAGAAATCAAGAAAACAGTCCCATCTACAACAGTTCCAAAAAGTAAAATACTTAGGAATAAATTTATCCAAGGAGGTGAAAAATCCATATCCTAGAAATTATAAAACTTTGATAAAAGAAATTGAAAATGCCAAAAATAAATGAAAAGATATTCTGTATTTATGGATTGGAAGTATTAATATTGGTAAAATATCACCATGCTACCCAAATCGATCTACAGATTCAATGCAATCCCTATCAAAAGTCCAATGATATTGAAACAAGGAAAACAATACTAAAATTCATATGAAACCACAAAAGCTCCAAATAGCCAAAGCAATGTTGGGCAAAAAGAACAAAGTTGGAGGCATCAATCTACAAAGTACCTGATTTCAAACTATAAACAGTTCCCAACTTATGATAGTTTGACTTTAAAATGGATTTATTGGGATATAATCCAGTCATAAACTGAGGAGTATCTACATGTAATTGTTTGACTTACAGTGTTTTGACCTTACAGTGAGTTTACGGGGGTATTAGATACATTTTTGACTTGTGATATTTTTGATTTACTATGGGTTCACTGGGACACAAGCCTATTGTAAGTCAAGGAGCATCTGTATATTACAAAGCTACAGCTATTAAAACAGCATAGTGCTGACATAAAAATAGATACCTTGACTGATGGAACACAATAGAGAGCCTCAAAATGAGCCTGCACATTTATGGTTGATTGATTTTCAGTGAAGATACCAAGAACACACAATGGGGAAAGGAAACTCTCTTCAACACATAGTGTTAGGAAAACTGAAAATTCACATGCAGAAAAATAAAATTGGACTCTTATCACGTACCATGTATAATACAAAAATCGACTGAAAATAAAGACTTAAATGTAAGATTTGAAACTTTAAAATTACTAGAAAAAAAAAGAAAACTACTAGAAAAAACACAGAGGGGAAAAATTACGTGACACTGGTCTGTGAAATAATTTTTTATATTTGTCTCCAAAAGCTTTGACAACTAAATCAAGAACATCTTTAAAGATTATTTTCCCCTCTCTCTTAACATGGTCAAATTTTTCATCTCAAATCAATGAGTCCCATCAGCATAGAAACATGTTTTTTCTCATTTTAGAAAAAAAGAAAAGAACATTTCTCTTTATCCCAATATTGCTATTATTTTATTATGCCATCATGTTTAAAATGATTTTTTCAGAGCTTTTTTTCTTTGTATTACACTGTTCTAAGATTGTGGTTGCAATAAAGTCTCTTTTCTCTCCTTTATTAATGGTAGGATTAAATTTTTAACTTTTTAAAATTAATTTATTTTCTTCTAAGTGTTCTTTCTGAATAGATTCTGATTTGACAAAGTTGCCTTTATTTCGTTTTTCTTTTCTATTTCAATCATTTATCTTTATGTTTGCTCAGAAGTCTGCTAATCCTTGGTTGTCTACTGTGTTTTTGATTTATGGTGCTAAATGCAAATGTACGCATGTCACTGGAGAATAATATTGCTTTTCCATTTAGTTGGGGAACCTCCAATACCTCTCTCTTTCAGTCTTTTAACTCACTTGAGCCAATTGTTTTCTCTAAATAAGACTCTGAATCTCCATTTTTGTTAGTTGCCAATATTCTTGCAGCAAAGTGGAAGAACAGGGCTGAGAACCTCAGCAACCGTTATGCACATGCTTACTTAATTTTCTTGTTTTCAGTACTCTACACCCACTCTCGGCTTGGTCTGCTCATTTCTCAGCCCAGAAAACCTCACATAATTCTTGTAATAATTGGAGAATACCAATTGGCCACCTACACAGAGAGGTGGAAGAGATTCAAGAATTTGTTTATTAAAACTTTCAACAAATCATTATTTTAAGCCTCTCCCCTCTTTCCTTCTGTCCCCCAGGCAGCCCAGATAGGTTAAAACATCTCAAACAAAATCTGCTTTGCAGCCTCTGGTTTGAGGGAGGGAACTGGGGATTGGGGTCCTGCCTCCTCCTGACCAAGTCCAGGCTGCACAGAGGTGAGGTCAGGGCAAGGGCAAGTACAAACACCATAAAATCCTTGCTTTGTGAAGGTGGCTTTTTCTTGATTGGACATTCACTTGGTAACTGTAAACCTTAAACCTCTGACTGTTTTACAGAGCTTCTATAAGATTAGTTCTGTAAAGCTGGTTCAGCCAGTTCCTGATTTTTTTCTTTTCCCCTATTTTTTGCTGTTTCTGTTGTGGGACAGGAGCTTAGAGTTTCCTGCTCCACCATTTCACTGATGTCCTATAGAGTCAACTCCTGGTTCCTTTATAATAGTTTTCAAATATTTAACCAAAATATTTTTTTCAGCTCTTTATAGATAGTGACCATAATTATTTTAATATCTAGGTCTAATAAATCATTATCTATAGCTCCTGTGGTTTCTCTCTATTGTCTTTTTCCCCTTAATTTCCATCAAGTTTTGTCTCCCTAAAAGTCTGTTGTTTTTAAATATTGAATTCTAGATTGTATACAAAAATTTGTCAATATAATTTGAGTCCTAGGGTGTTGTTATCTTTATCCAAGAGGATTTACTTTGCTTACTTTGTTTATGACAGGTGGCTAAATGGGGACAAATCCAATCAGGAATCAAGAGAATTCACATTGGGGCTTTAAGTTCTTATGAGGTCTAATACATTTCTTATTTCATCCTTGCTCACTGGAAGAAGGCCTCTGGGATCCCACTTTTCTTTCTCTAGGGTCATGTCCCTGCACACTATATTCATCTGCCAATGAATACTTTATTTAATTTTATTAAAATTGTTTATCTTTTCTAGTTTTTCTCTGTGGATGGATTGGGCCTCCACATCAGATAAAAAGCTAATGTGCCTTTATCTAAAGCAGAACACCTCATTGTGAAAGCTTTAGAAAAATGCATTAGCATCATTTAACTAGCCACAAAATTCTTCAAATTACACAGAATTTCTAAAGTCCTCTATTATTTTGAATCTTTGTACACTTTTATATTTTTTCATAATGAAATCCTATCTGTAGAGATTCTGAAGTCTGACAGTCCCAGTTATGTTACAGCATAATTATAATATTTTCTTCTTTCACTCTATAAAGTATTCCAGTTTGAATAGTAAAGTATATGGTCAACCTATGTGCAAATAAAAAAAAACTAGATTTTACTTAATGACTTTATGCTGCCAGAAACTGAATGGAAATATTTGATTATGAGTATGCAAATGTAATATATTTTGAAGTAAGCCTTTTTAATTTATGAATAGTGGCTATAGTACTTTTCTTGTTTATGAAATAGTATGGTTCTATTCATCTTTCAGTGTTTTTAATGGCTACACTCAGTCTTTGGGAAAAATTATAAATAAGGTTTTTATAACTATTTTAAACAAATGGAAATTACACTAGATATTTATATTGAATAGAATGGTAACAAGTAAGTGATATTTTTAGTTGGCGTTTTGTTCATCCACGGAGTTGTGAAAAAGTCTCAGAAGCATATTATGTTATAATAAAGTTTATTGAACTAACTTTTATTTTGGGGGAATATGATTTGTCTTGTGCTATATTTTACTAAAATTCAACCATTTCTGAAAATAAAACAAAAGCCATATAAAGATAATGTCTACAAAGAGCTACATAAATAGTACTGCATCCAATTTCCAAAGACCATAATACTTCATAAAGCCACATGGGTCAAGTAGTTGATATTTCTTGCAAGATAAAATGGTTCAATCTGATTTTTTTTTTTTTTAGTAAACTTGTAAAAAGCCAATTGGGTTTTAATTCAGTGACTCTGGCTTTGCATCAAAATTTTGTGCCAATATATAATTTTATAGGTTGTATTCCAGGTCTATAATATCAAATTCACTTAAGTGTGCTACTGAGTCATGTTTAGTTTTTAAAACATTGCAGTTTTGGCTAATGTGCAGGCAGAGATGGAGACCTCTGTTGCATGAACCTGTTAGGTTCAACTCCTCTACTAAAGAAAGTGGCCACAGGGGAGAAGTCATGTTTGAGTCACATGGAACTACTTCTCTGAACACAGGGTTTTGTGTATTTTTTTTTTGTGTGTGTGGGTGCACGTGTTTTTTTTTTCTTTTTTTTATTTCAGAATATTACAGGATACAAATGTTTAGGTTACTATACTGCCTTTATCCCAACTGAGACAGAGTTATAAGCATGTCCATCCCCCAGACAGTGGGCACCACACCCATTAGGTGTGAATATACCCCTCCCCTGCTTCTCCCTCCCACCTGCCTGACACCTGATGAATGTTACTGCTATATGTGCACATAAGTGTTGATCAGTTAATAGCAATTTGATGGTGAGTACATGCGCAGCTTGTTTTTCCATTCTTGTGATACTTCACTTAGTAGAATGGGCTCCAGCTCTATCCAGGATAATACAAGAGGTGCTAGATCACCATTGTTTTTTGTGGCTGAGTAGAACTCCATGGTATACATATAACACATTTTATTAATCCACTCATGTATTTATGGGCACTTGAGTTGTTTCCACATTTTGCAATTGTGAATTGTGCTGCTATAAAAAT
>CAUYSK010013892.1:0-16985 GCA_963575035.1 Avahi laniger | reverse complement strand
CTGGTGTTCCTCTTTGGGGGTGTGCTTTCCATTTGATTTTTCATACTTCCAGATATCTTTCGCTGGGTCCTTCCCATCTGGATCCGCTGTTACTTTTGTTTTGTTCTACCACAGGGAGCCGCTAGTATGTTGTCCAGGGTTCTCTTGATGGAGGGGTTACTTCAGGGGCCGTTGGTAGCTGACCAGAGGCAGTAATGATATGATCTTTTTAATATGCTGCTGAATTTTGTTTATTTTTATTGAGGGTTTTGTGTCTATCATCGTTAGGGATATTGGGCTGTAGTTTCTTTTCTAGTCGAGTTTTTGTCTGGCATGATAGCAGAGTAATGATGGCCTCATAAAATGAGTTTTGAATTGTTCCTTCCTCTACAATATTTTGGAAGAATTGAGAGGGATTGGCATTAATTTGTCTTAAATGTTTGGTAGAATTCGCCAGTGAAGCCATCTGATCCCGGCTTTTCTTTGCCATGGAGTTCTTCATTACTGAGTGAATCTCTGTCCCGACCCGTGGAACCAGTTATTCGTGGGTACCTGGGAGGAGGGAGTGGGAAAGGGGAAAGGCAAGACACAAGAAATGGAGACAAGACAGGAGTCTGATCCAGTCTCGTTTAATGGCAGTAGGGCAGAGGCTTAAATAGGACAGAAGGAGGAAGTAGTTAGGCGGTACTTTCCAAGGCGGGAGTTACCATGGAGATTTACATGTGCAGACCGCCCAGGGATTACGTCACACTGGGTAAATGGAAACTTACAAGCTCTTTTCGCGGGCTTTTGTAAATGTGCTGGCTTGGTCGGCCACTTTAGGTAATCAGGCAGATCCATATGGCTCGCGGCCATCTTGAATAAGCGGCTGCCGGGCCTCATGGCTCCCGACAAATCTCCTTGCCAGTTATATGTCTGTTGAAACTTTCTATTTCTTTATCGTTTAATCTTGGTGGATTTTATGGTTCCAGAATTTTATCCATTTCCTCCATGTGCCAGTTAGGTAGCACAAAGTTGTTCGCAGTTTTTTCTTATTCTTTTTATTTCTGTGGCATCAACTGTAATGCCTCCTTTTTCATTTCTGATTTTATTTGAGTTTTCACTCGTTTTCTGATTCTAGTATGGGTTTTTCAATTTTGTTTATTTCTTTTTTTAAAAGAACTCTTAGTCTCAATTTTTTACATTGTTTTTCTATTCCAAATTTTATTTATTTCTGCTCTAATCTTTATTATTTCCTTTCTTCTACTATGTTTAGTTTGTTCTTTTTTTTCCTAGTTATTTAAGGTATAAAGTTATATTGTTTACTTGAATTTTTAATGTAAATATTTACCACTATAAACTTTCCTCTTAGTACTGTGTTTGCTGCTTCCTATGATTTTTGGTATGTTTTGTCTTTGCTTTCATTTGTCTCAGCATATTTTCTAATTCTCCTTTTGATTTCTTCTTCGACAATCCACTGGTTGTTCAAGAGTGTGTAATTTCCACATATTTGTGAATTTTTCTGTACTCCTTTTTTGATTTCTAATTTCATTCCATTGTGGCCCAAAACAATATTTGGTATGATTTCAATCTTCTTAAATTTGAAATAACTTGTGATCTATCCAGGACAATATTCCCTGTGTGCTTTAGAAGAAGGTATATTCTGATGCTTTTCAGTGGAATGTTCTATATAAGCCTGTTAGATTTTGGTCTACTTGCTCTTTGGTGAGCCAGGGGGAGAGTCATGGGGCTGTGGTGACTGCCAAACCCATT
This sequence comes from Avahi laniger, assembly GCA_963575035.1. Lineage (NCBI taxonomy): Eukaryota > Metazoa > Chordata > Mammalia > Primates > Indriidae > Avahi > Avahi laniger. The sequence continues at coordinate 15,254 of CAUYSK010013892.1, read as the reverse complement.
GACATCTCTGTTCTTCCTAGCTTCAGGCAATCTGATTATGTCAGGTCACATGAGCACTCTGAGGTGGGCAAAAAAGCCAGTTCTCTGTATAATCCCCCTGTGTGTCTCCTCAGGGAAAAGCCAGAAGCTTAGGGGTTTCCTCACAATCATATGGCACTGAGCTGGGTATAGAGCTTATGAATATAGGGTGCCTCAAATTTCTCTGCTGGCTTCAATGTGAGTAGTTTGCACTCACCCTAGGTATAGGAAATCTCTATGTTTGTTTCTGGATTTCTCAGAAAAGGAAGCTGCCCATGAATTCATCTTGAATTACTGTATCTGTGTAAGGAAGGAGGGTGTAGGGCTTTCTATTATTCCATCTTGCTGGCATCATTTCCCTTCAAATTAAGTTTTAAAATAACAATTTGAGAGGTAATAGGAGGTAGAAATTTCTACTCACCTACTCCCGACGTGTTATTCCCTGATTTGCTGATTCATTTGATAAGCAATCACAAAATCATTAACTCATTCTATAATAAAAGATGGGACCTGTGGTCTTTGCCAAAGAAGTTTCTTTTCTTGAATAGCTGTTCTCTTAAATGCTCAGTTTAATCAATCACTGAAAACATATCATCGAATGTTACCAAAAACATTGTCATTGATCTCAGTTTTAATCCAAGGGATGTGAGCTTATTCAGACAATGAATTTGGAATGAAGCACTGTTCATCCTGTCAGTGGCACCTGTATCTTATTTAAGGTATAGGTACAGATAAGGAAAGAGCTATCAAACTCGAGGTGAATCTAAACAAGCACTAAAAATTTCAAAAATCAATGCAGATTCTTTATAGACTATGACTCATAATTTTCCATCCAGAATGATATTAATCTAGACTCAGCAAATTTTTATGAGTAATTTATGAAATTTCCTCCTTATTGTAGAACTCAAGTGATTTTTGAGGTTAATTAGAATTATGTGCAGACAGCAATACACAGAGTCAAGAAAAATAATGAAACAAGAAAAAATGTTCTGAACAAAAGAAATGACTACATAGTGAATCCAGAGCCACTAAGAAGTTATATTGTCCCCAGGAGGCTGGTCGTATCAAAGATAACTATCTTGGAAAAAATTTAAAATGCAGAAGAATTAAAAAGTTTTGTCATTGCCAAGGATAGTTCAACTTAAATGAAGACTGAAGAAGGCATTTGCATTCTAGTATTTATACTCATTGCAGGAGAAGGTTATATTGTACCTAATTTTTTCCAAGATTTTTAATAAAAGTGAAAAGCTAAGTGAAAAAATGTGTACTATAGTGCCTTAAATTACAAAGAAGACTGTAGATTTTTTAAAAAATTCATCACTAAGTTCCCATTACAAAAACAGAGGCTAAATTCTATTTGAATGACTTATAATTTTCTGGCAATAGTAACAGATTTTTCGTTAGCAAAATACCTCTATCATAAAGCCTACTTGAAGGTGAGTGGGTGTTGTTATCTATATGTTGAAATAATGCCATCTGGTAATTGATGGAGGCCCCACAAATCTAATATTTCTTTGTCAATTTTGGTAATCTCATATTAAGTTTTTTCATGCAAACTTTCTTAGGTCAATTATCATTTTATCAACATGTTTAATACTTCATATATTCAGGGATCATAAAGATTATGAGTGATTCCCATGATTAATATGAATGTTTAACATTTTATTCCAACTCATAAGTTAAATGAAAGATTCAGATTGTCATCTACTTTGGGTGAAAAGGCATTAAGGCATCTATGACGCATTACTTATTTCTGCTTGAAATAAATAATCCTTAATTGATGTCAAGTTATTTAAATTATAAGAATGCTAATGCACACACAGAAACACATAGAAGCAAATGAGGAAAGCTCCAAAGTGTTATAGAAAATTTCTTTCATCGGTAGTGGTTTAATGGCAGAAAGAAATGAATAAAACTATAGTCATGTACCATAATGACATTTCAGCCAATGATGGACCACGTACACAATGGTAGTCCTTTAGGATTATAATAGAGCTGAAAAATTCCTATTGCCTGGTGACACTGTAGCCTTCATCATGTGGTATCACAGTGCATTGCTCACATGCATGTGGTGATTGTGGTGTAAAAAAACCTACTGTGCTGCCAGTCATATAAAAGTATAGCACATATATTATAGTTATGCACAGTACATATTTATATTGATAAAAAAACTGTTTCTGATTTGTGTATTCACTATTCTATACTTTTTATTTTTACTTTAAAATGTACTCCTTCTACTTATATTTTTTAAAAGTTAACTGTAAAACAGCCTCAGTGAAGTCCTCCAGGAGGTTTTCCAGAAGAGGGCATTATTATCATAGGAGATGACTGTTCCACTCTTGCTATTGCCCCTGAAGATCTTCCAGCGGAGCAAGAGGTGGAAGACAGTAATATTGATGATTTTGACCCTGTGCAGGTCTAGGTTAATGTGTACGAGAAGTGTTAGATGTAGCACTGGTCTGTATTGCTACGTCTGGGTAATTCCGAGATCTTGTATGGGAAGCACAATTACCATTGAGATCTAAGTTGAATTCCTCAGGAATACCTTTATCAGTTATTAGAATAATAAAAATAAAGTTTTATTTGTCTATAAGCCAATCTCAGGGTTATCTCTTAATTATTTTTTATCAGCAAGGAAGGGGAGTATGGCTAACCACTCCCACCTCATTTAGACAATAAAGATAGGTGTCAATATTTTCCCTCTGGATTGCTTTTTTTTAAAAAAAATGTTTGTTTTATCTCCTTTATACAGCATGCTTCCTTCAAACACCAAATGAATATTTAATAATGAAGCACTAAAAGCTGACTGAATATTCGTGCACATGATGGAGTTTATCTAATACAGGATTTCTCAATAGCAGTACTATTGGCATTTTGAATTCGATATTTCTTTTTTATAGGAGGCTGTCCTGTGTATTATAAGTTATTTAGCAGCATCCCTAACTTTTACCGACTAGATACCTGTAGCATTGATCTCCTTAGTTATTAGAATAAAAAATATTTCTAAACTTTGCCAAATATAACCTGGGGGCAACATCACCCCTGGTTGAGAAGCACTGATCTAAAGTGATATTGGAAATAGTTGGCAATAGCTTTGTAAAACCTACAGATGTCATTACCAGTAGGGGTTTTCATTCGAATATTTAGTTTCTGCAGGGAATACTTGGCCTTGGCACAATCCATCCTCTTTCTGATCTTCAGATATTTTCATTCTGTAGTCTTTGTCTCTTTAAAAATTACCTTACTGTCATTTTCAAGGTGTATTGAGCAGAAAAGGAAGCAAATGTGTAATAGAATGTGGGTTAATTTGCAAGTTTAAAAACAATCCAAGCAGAATTGGTACCCCAAAACTGCACAATATAAGTTATTTATTCCCTTATTCACTCAAGAAATACTTAAGGTTTAAAGTTCGTAAAATTTAATGTTATCTATGAGACTCTAGAGAAGTAATGACATTAATCTCAAATATAGATTATTCCGATTCAGATTTTAGGATTAAAAGTGACTATAAATGTTTCTTGATTTAGAAAAAGCATAAGATATTTTAAGATTACATGAGAAATCCCATTTAACTTAAAAAGAAAAAAACCTCTGAATCTCTATATTGAATCAGTCTGAAATGGCCTCTTCATTTTCTTATTTGTATATAGTTTGTGACATAACCTATGCAAAATGCCTAATAGAGTCTTCCAGATACACATAATAATTTCAAATATCTCCAGTGATGGGGTGAATTGTGTCCCCTCAAAATTCATATGTTGAAGTCCCACCCCTGGTACCTCAGAATGTGACTGTATTTGGAGGTAGTGTATTTAAAAGGGCAATTGAGCTAAAATAAAGTCATTAGTAGGCCCTGCTTGTAAGAAGAGGAGATTAGGGTGGACACACAGAGGGAAGACCATATGAAGACAAGGGAGAAGACTGATATCTGTAAGCCACGGAGAGAGGCCTCAGAAGAGAGTAACCCCAAAAATGTGCTTCTACCTTCCAGAAATGTAAGAAAACACATTTCTGTTGTTTAAGCCACTTAGTCTGGAGTATTTTGTTATGGCAGCCCTAGTAGACTAATATACCTCTTAAAGCCTCACTTAAATGACAGTGAAGAGGGAAAACAGCATAAAGGTACAAAGAAAGCAAAGGAGACAAAAGTAACAAAGGTCACTAAAAGGCCACGAAAGACAACGGGGGAGTCCTGAAAAACACCAGTCTCATCACAGATCTTCGAAAGATTTCAAGAATCGTTGTGGAATTGGAAAGGTGAGTGCAGCTGAAAACAGGAGAACAGACCTAAAGCCTGTAAAAAAAAAAAAAAAGTTGTAATATGGCATTCAAAAATAATATCAATAATGTGTTTACTTAAAATGCTAGAACATCCCTCGACTCTCAACCTCCCATCCCTCCCACATCATGATCTCAGTTTACCCTACCAGAAGACTTGGAGGCGTTACACCAGGAGATTATACTCAGAAGCAAAGGCATTAACAAAGTTTGCTAGGAAGACAAGAGAAATAAGACATTCATTCTAAGTGAGACCTCCTACCCTCTACCCCTCCGCCCTGCTCAGCCCTTTCTATCACTGTCTCCCAGAATAATGGCTGCCAGCCATGCTACTTAGTCATGATATTGGAATATTTATGCTTGAGTAAGTAATAAAAATACTTTAAAAATAATATATATTTGCACTATGTGCTACACATTTATTTTACTATACATATATTTATATTTCTACTTATATCTATATTATTATGAGCTATGCATACATTTCTTAAGTTGAACATATAATAATTACTAACCTTGGTAATAATTTTATGACTTAGATACTGTTACTACTATTTTAGGTTTTTCCCCAATATAATGAAAGTTCCAAGAGGGCCAACAATTGGAGATTTAGCCATTTTTCTCACTGATATATTTCCAGCATAAAAATGCATGCCCCATGATAGTAAGAACTTAATAAATATTTAATGAATACTTTAATTTTTATTTCATAGATGAGAAAACTAAAGCATATAGAGGTTAAATAATTAGCTTAAGCTATAAAAAATAGTTGAAAGTCATACTTAAATCTTCTCACTCCCAAAGCCTATAGATATTAACAGTTGGGACTCTTTCCCCCAAGAGCATATCTTCATTACCTACCACTCTATGACATAAACTCATGGATTTGTTGTTGCTTTATATTGAGTTATTATTTAGATGAAGTAAATTTTACCTACTTCATATGTACAAATCTATGAACTTTGACAAATTTTTACAGTCATGTAAACTCCCTCCACAGTGAAGACAGAGGATATTCTTACTACGCAAAAAAAAACCAAAAACAAAAACAAAAAAAAAAAAACCTCATTTGCCTGTTTATAACCAAACCCGCTACTACCCCTAGCCCTTGGGAACCACCGTTCTGATTTCTGTTTCTATACTTCTGCCTTTGCCAGAATGCAATATAAATGGAATCATAGACTATAAAGCCTGTATGTCAAGTTTCTTAACTTAACATGGTGTTTTCTAGTTTCCTTCTTTTTGTTTTGCTAATGTACCAATATTTCATTTTTTTATTGCTGAGTTATATTTTATTATAAGAATATGACACAGTTCGTTTTTAGTTTTTGGCAATTATGAATAAATTGGCTATAATCATTGGCACGCAAGTTATTGTGTGGGCATACGTCTTTATTTTCCTTGGGCAAAATATCTGGGAGTATTGGATTGCTAGGCCATATACTAAGAGCATGTTCAATTTCACAAGAAACCTCCAAGTCATTTTTCAAAGGGGCTGTTCTATAACATTTGCAGTGCCACCAGCGTTGCAGGAGAGTTCCAGACAACCTTTCCCATCATTTCCGCAGCAATTAGCATTTATAGTGCTTTTCTTTTCCCTTTATTCTGCTCATCCCTTTTCCCTTTTGTTGGCAATTTTTATGTTTATAGTCATATCACATTGTGATTTTAATTTGCATTTCCCTAATTAAGCATTTTTTCATGTGTTTATTTGCCATCTCCACTCATGATTGTTTTATTCAGACAAACTTAGGTCTGAATCTCCACCCTGTGTCTATAAGAAAATTTTTATTCTTGCTCAGTTTATTTACTTATTTTTAAAATTCAATAAAACATTTTTATGAGGAATAGCTTAGTTCACACACACAGAAAGGTCTATCATAGACCATGATATTTCTGCAAAACTTATTTGATATGTCACCACTCAGTTGAGAAACTATCAATATCTCCTCATTGCCAACAGGACAAACTATGACTGAAGCCTGTTCTTAATTTACTTAACAGACTTGGCTCTGTCCAATCTTATTTCTGATTAATCAATCACATTATGTCCAAGTTAGGAAGTATGTCATAAAGCTCTTTTTTATTATTATACTCTAACATATTTGCCTCTTCATTTCTGTACTTTTACTTGTTCTCTCTTCTCTAATTCATATGTTCATTTCTCATGTCTCAGAATCTCAGCAACTTTTACAGCAGTTTTACAGCAGCAGAGACTATGTCTGTCTCATTAACCACCAGGTACGTCCCTAGAACCTTGAGCAGAGTGTGGCGGTTGCTATATGCTCCATTCACTGTTGAATGAATGAAGGAAAGAATATACTCCGCTGGCATCACTTTCCTATTATTCCCTTCTGCTCTACCTTAAAAGTATTTATTTTTCTCTGATATCTAATATCATTTTATTGACTTTAACTCTCATTTACTGTAACAGATTTTAAAAATCTTTAATAGCACTAGGTTTCTCAAAATGACATAGATTAACTATATATGTTTCAGCTGCATATGTTCATTTTCTGTTTCTTCAACCAGATTGAAAATTGAGAACAAGAAAAAATTATGTCAACTACCTGGAAATTTTTGGACCTTCAATAAAAGTATAATGAAGAAATTTTTCATGTCTTACTGAAGAGAATAAAATATAAAAAATGATATAGGTTAGCTTTCTTTATAAAAATAATAAGATTAAGAAGATGACTTACAGATCACAGTACTTACAGACAGAATTATTGATTACACCACATTATTGACATATAGGTAAACAAAAAGAGAGAGGAATATAGTCATTAAAGAAAAGAGACAACTCTTTCCAGTGGGCAAAGAAGATGTAGGAAGAAAAAAAGCCTTGGAACAACCAACCAATACACACTTTTGAGTAAGGATTTATAAGGCATGTAAACGAACTTTTTAGCATTTATTCTTTCTCATGTCTGTAGACCCTTTTACTTTAAAAAATAAAAGAAAAATTGTACTGATATTCAGATCGAATTACAAAATACAACAGAAAACAGATTTCCAGTAGTTATTTAATAGATAATGCAGTTGAATAGCCCTTTCTTCACATTCAATGTATATTCTGGCTTCTTGGCCCTTAAAAGTTAATATATGAGTTTTTCTTTAATAACCTAACCAGAGGAAGTAACTTTTTAAAAACGCTTTATCCACCAAGCTATTAAAATAGCATAGCTGATCTGGAATATATGCATCCCAGGGATTACACTCAATTTATTTCTGCTTGATTGTGCTTTGAAAATGACTGCCTGCTGCGCATACCCTGCCAAACCTAATGATGATATACCTGTTCCAGGAATCCTTCAGATTGGTGTCCTTTGTGTCTCCAGGGACCTCTTAATGTTTTGTTAAAAGCACATCACCAGTGAGCTTACTTTGATTGAAATTGCCACAGTGTATATGGTTTTACAATGATTTTTAAATTATAAAAGGTATTTTTATATAATTGTGAACATTATACTTGACCCATAATTACAGAAAATTTCAGATGTGTATTTCAATCATTATAGGTTTCACATGAGTTGAACCATTCTTTATCTATCAAACCCACACAGCAGGTTTTCAAGAACAAATTTCAGACAATTTCACATTGAATTTTTTCATTACATATATCATAGCATGTTTATGTAGCTGAAATATTCCACAAAAGGCAATGGTCAAACAATTCAAGCAACTTTAAAGTGAATTAAGTTTATAAAGTTCACCAACCTTATAAAATGAGAAGTGGGCACAATTTTCACCAGGAACCACACTGTCTGGTCTGACATACTTACTGTCTTTCTGACTCAGGAGACTTGCATCAGAGATTCAAAAGGGAAAGAGTAACGGAGATGAAGAAGGAATCAGAGATTACTCTTCTAACTCAGGGAACCCTTAAATCTTTACAAAAAAGAGATCTCAGAAGAAGAGATCTGCTGCAAACATTTAACTCTTTATTGACCAAACTTCACAGTCTTCTTATCTCAAATAGGATAAAATTTATTTGGCTTAACTACAAAAGTTTTCTCAGTCATGGTATTTGTGATGACTAATAATTCAGTAAGTATGAGAATACAGGTAGAATTAAAATTGAAGTTGGACTGATTCTAAAAATGTTATCATCATGTTACATGAACGGAGAGGAGGTTAGTACTCCCCTTGACAAGGATGCAAGAGGCTCTTGGGCCTGCACAACACATGTATGGTTAAAAATGTTATCATTTACTCCTTTTTTTCTTTGTTCAGAAAAAGAGACACATTAATAGTAAACTGTATAAACTCAGTATTGACAATAAATCCTGGAGTCTGCTTCTACCCTTAGAAATTTCTTCCCAGTTTCTAAATTAACACAACTATTTTGATCTGTCCTCATTGGTAAGAGGTAAATTAATTAGTCTAAGTACAGAAGAATTACAGGCAATACTCAAAGGTATTACAGAGTTTGGGTTCCTGATCACTACAATAAAGTGAATATTGCAATAAAGCTACTCACAGAATTTTTTTTTGGTTTCCCAGTGCATAAAAAAGTTATGTTTACATTATACTGTAGTATATTAAGTGTGTAGTAGCATTATGTCTGAAAAATGTACATACCATAATCAAAAATACTTTATTGCTAAAAATGAAAACAACAGTCTATGGAATGTTATAACATCTCTTCAACTTACTAGCTGTGTAATCCTAATCAAATTGGGTTGATGCGGTAATTTAATTAAAGTAGGTTTTCCATGTAAAGTGCCTGCACATAGCAAACACTCAATGTTTGTTATTAGTTATATTAATTGTAACATTCTACCAGCTACAGGCAGCATTGTATCAAGGGGAAGAAAACTGAGATGAAATTGTGATGCAATAAACCAAAAATCTAGTCCTGTCATTAGTATTAATCATTTTTTTAGAGATTCTGAGAAAGCAACTGAAGTTTTCTGGGCTGTTTCTCTAAATTGTTAGATGTTTAAGCAAGCTGTTGCTTTTGAGTTAAGCCAATATTTTTTCTTCATATTCCTCCCTCCTTATGAAGTCTTATGTCATTGTTTGTTCCCCATACTTACATACAAGAGACTTGAATTGATTTTCCCAAAAGAAGTATAATTGTTTTAAATATTTTTAATTTTTCTTTCTAATATTGTGTTTCTTTCCATGTTAGAACAGCAGGAAAAGCTAATTTTATTGGTAAAATATTGAACATGGTTTTAAATCACATAATTTCAAGGGCCTTTGGGTCTTATCTAGAAAAGGTAGTGTGGACTCATCCCAAACTCTTGAACTTGTGTTCAGGAACAATGGGTCTTGTGCTATCAGTTTTAGTGAAGAAAGCCCCCAGTACTTGGAATAGAAGAGAGCTGAGTAGCTGTGATTGGAAACCACACTCAAACCTCAGTCTTTATTGCTTTCTACACTGTACCAAAACAACTTCTGTTGTTTGTGTTTTCTATGCAGATTTCCTTCATGTGTTTCCATCAAAACATGTATGCTCTTTTTAGAATCATGTTCTAACAAATATAATTATATAATTCTCTAAGTAATTTTATATTGTACAAGATCAAGAAGAAAAGAAAGAGGAGGAGGAGGCAAGAAGAAGAAACAAAAACCCTAGTTAATGATGATTCTTTGTAACATTTTGTTCAAAATTTGTTTCCCACTATTTAAATATTAACTTTTTGTGGCTTACTCTGCTAGGTAAAGTGCTGATTCTCTGTTAATGAGCATAAACATTATTCAGTGCATAAACAAAACTTTTAAAATATCAAACTACTAATATATCTTCACCAATAAGTAAAATTCACATACAGGGTCAACAAAAAAGTAAACATAAGAAATAGTTTATCTATGAAACTCCACGTGGCAAGTCTGCCTTTTCTTTCTCAGGGCATAGGCAGGAGTATAGAAGGGCATCCAGAGCTCATGATGACCCCGGAAACATGTTTCTGTGTCTAAAACACCATCAGCAAGAGTGAGAATCAGAATCCTGAACTCCGCAGCACTTTGCCCCTTGCTATACTGCTTCTCCTGATCAGAGAGGAACAGAGAACTGTGTGTATTTCTCTCCTGGCAAACAGGCTAACAGGCAAACACTCTCAGCCCCAACCATCCCAATCCGTCTAAGAAATAATAAAGGCAAGTCCCGTTATCACTTTCATCCTTGTTCTACCAATCATCACAAGAAATCCCAAACTCCCAAGGCATCATTCATCACCCATCTCTCGCATTTCTAATTGATTCTGCACATTCCTACTCTAACCCTGCGTGCACCCTTTCCCAACTTCAACACATTCAACGCCAATATACTTAAAATATACTGTGTACTTAACCTCTTCTCTCAGTGTTTCTTTTCTTCAACTACTACCTCTAACTGAAATCCCTATCTCCCTTGAAAACAGTGCTTTTCCTGAAGGCTTTTCAAGTGGCTATATTTTGTTTTGGTTTTTTCCTTCCACATCACTCTTAACGATTGGGCTTGCAATGGGACAGCTATGTCCTTACTTCTATTGCCAATTCCAGATCCTTGTCTTAGCCACATTGATCTCTCAAAACACTCGGGACTGAATTACATACCATTAGCCCATACCAACTGTCTTCAATAGGTTAGATGATTTCCAAAGATGTGATATCTGTAAGATTGTAAATAAAATCAACCATTTAACAGCATTCTTTAAACATTATTTTCTTTTGTCTGGTGGAAAATATGATTCCCAGTTTTCACTACTGCAATGCTATTCAACAACCAGTTGAACTGGGGTTCAACAATCAGTTCCAGCCCATAAATTGTTTTTAATATGATTGTGCTAAATATAAACATTGAAAAAATATTTTTTAAATGTATAGAAGTTTGATAAATTCTTGTCCATTGAATATAATATTTTTAAAGATTTGTACTATTTATGAATTTTTATATTTTTAGTCATTTATTGTAGTTTAGAAGGGTATCACTCTGTAACAGTTTGGGAAAATAATAATCATAACAAAAATGAGATGCACATAACAGGGAGCTCTAAACACAGTGAAATAAATGAATAACTTAGCTTGCAATGTGTAACTTTGTCCACGTTAGTGTTGCACTGTTCAAACCACAAATACACAGAGGTAGCTTCAAACAAAAAATATATATTATGTATATCTAAGCAAGTATATAAACTCAGGGGAATTTATCCAGCCAGTGTACCTTGACCTAACAGTTCACTGTGCTCAAGCTGAAACAAAGTAGACATTCCATGCTCCTCAGTAATGATCTACCAAATGGATTTCAACAGATAATAGGGAAGGTTGATCTCAGCCCAGTAGAGCCAAAAGAAGATATTGGCCTTGAAATATTGAAAAGGTTTACTCCCATTGTAAATAAAACAGATTGACTCCAACATTTTTGGACTGAGCATCTGGGTAATGACATCTTCATTAACTGTAAAAAGACAAGGTTTGTGTTGGGTGAATGATCAGGAATTCAGTTTTGTACACTAAGCTGAACAACATTTGATTTTTTGACTCTTTAAATGGCCTTTTGACACCAAGTTCAATTTCTTATCTACCAACCTTTAAAATCAGGCATGGTCATACCATATGTAAGTCGATAGCTCAATTTCAGTTGTGTTTTAACATGTGTCAACAGAGCAATCCTAGTTTCCATAATAATTTAAGTACAGTTAAGTATTTTTCACCTTTTTCTTTACAAAATGAGAGAAAATAGCAGAGTAAGTGATACCTGTAATGATATCGATAATGAAGACAACATGGAGAACATTACGAAAGCTGAGTCAGCAAACCTTTGCCTTTTATGAAGTGATCTTTGGACTTAAGTGAAGAAAAAAAATTACATTTATGAATTTTTCCAAAATTCTAGAAATATGTATTAATGATTGTGCCTAAAACCGGGATGTGAGACATTTAAATAGTTATATTCAAATTATCTAACAAAGGAGCTTTCACTTATCCCGTGAATGTCAATTTTAGGTTTAATGTTTGCACTTCCAATTCAAGTCCATATTTTCTTTGGTCTTTGTGTACAAAAATATGGTAGCTAGTTGTCTGGACTTAATCTGGAGAGAATCTATCACAAGTCATTTGAAACTATTTTATTTCATACAATCAAGATAGATGCATTATCTCTCAAAATTCTATTGCTTAGTTTCTTAGCTTTGCTTTGACGAGGAACACAATTGAGGAAACAAACCCATTAAGAGCATATTTCAAAATCTTCTTTTGGTGGGAAGGAAATATTCTTTCTGGTATGTTTATCAGAGAGGCAAATATTTCTCATACTCTGATTCTGAAATATTTCTATAATTATTTTATATTTTTTCTCTTTTTTCAATTCATAAGAATTTTATTTCTTTTTGTTGCCATATTGCACTGGCTATGACCACTATTACACTTTCAGAAAATCTTGTTGGGTGGCTCCAACAATAGGCTTTATTCATTAAGTTTAAATTTGGAAACCCAAGTAAAAATTTTCAGAGTTTTTTATTCTTCCCTACTGGCTTCTATTTTTGCTTTCAGTTAATCTACAGATGTCTGGTGAGGAGATAGTTCATGGTGAAGAAGAGTTCTAACCTCCGCAATGAACTGTTTGAATACACCAGGAGAACTACCACTGTCTGGGGAAAAGGCCACTTTAGTGTATCAGTGCACATTATTAATTCCAATGGACTTAGACTCAAGAAAAAGGAGATGCAAGTTTTACTTTAGAGAATATAGGAATTATTAGAAAGCTAATTGAGGAGAGAAAAAATAATCCATTTTTGGTTCCTTGCATGAAAGATCCATATATACATATAGCCTTAGCTTATAAAAGAATGAGAAAAACAAATTAAAACATTAGAAGTAAATATATAAAACCAACTGAGAAAAGAGAATGAAGCTAAAACTTAATTTACACTTACAGTAAACAAAATGCAAGGAACATTTTAAAAATTAAGAAAATACAATATAAAAAGTAGCCTACAAGCTAAATTTAAAAAGAGATTATAAAAGTCCTAAAAGGCAAAAAATGTTCAAATGTAATGAAATATAAATTAAGCACAAATACACACTAAATGACCAATAATGTTTCCTACTTGCTCTGCCCTCATGAGCAGATAAAAATTTGTCATAGACTTAAAATAACTGAAATATAAGTTTCCATTATATTGTCTTCCCAGGGCTGCAATTTGTTGTTGTGCTTTGAGTTTGTGGCCTAAAAACTTTTTAAAAATTGTAATTGTATGTACTTGAAGTGTGCAATCATTTCAATATTCAAACTATATCATAATAGTATATATGACAAAAATTTAAATGGTCCTATTTGTTTCCTTTTCACTAAATTAAAATTAAAAAAAAATAACAGCTTTGTTAATTTTGCTCAAGGTGGCTATGATTAGTCAGGATCATGGGTTCAACACATATTTTAGAATTTTTTTTTTCAATTTCCGTGAAAAATATTACTGGAATTTTGACAGCAATTGCATCAAATCTGTAGATTGCTTTGAGTTGTGTAGACACTTTAACAAGATTAATTCTTCCAATCCATGAACATGGAATATATTTTCATTTACATAATATTTGTCATCTTCAATTTCTTTCATCAGTGTTTTACAGTTTTCAATGTATGGGTCTGTTACCTCCTCAGTTAAATAACTACTAAGTATTTTCTCTTTTTTGTTGCTAATATAGATGAGATTGTTTTCTTGATTTTTTTTTTCAAATAGTTTATTTTTGGTGTACAGAAATGTTATGGATTTTTGCATACAGATTTTGTATTCTGAAGCTTTACTAAATTCATTTATTATTTCTAACAGTTCTTTGGTGGAGTATTTAAGGTTTTCTATATATTAAAGCATGTCCTCTGCAAACAGAGGCAATTTCACTTCTTTATAAAAAAGGAACAAAGCTGGAGCTATCACACTAGCTGATCTCAAATCTACTACAAAGTTATAGTCATCAAAACAGGATGCTACTGCACAAAAACAGACATACAGACCAACTCAACAGAATAGAGAGCCCAAAAATAAACTCACAAATTTAAGGTCAACTGATCTTCCACTACAGTAGTAAAAACACACAATGGAGAAAGGAAGTCTCTTCAATACACGGTTTTGGTAAAACTGGATGTCCACATGTGTAAGAATGAAAGTGGACCCTTATCTCATCCCATATGCAAAAATCAACTCAAAATGAATTAAAAATTTAAACATAAGACTCAAACTCTAAAACTATTAGAAGAAAACACAGGGAAAAAGCTATCTGATGCTGGTCTTGGCAAAGAATTTTTTTGGCCATGTCCCCCAAAGCACAGGAAGCAAAATCAGAAACAGACAAATGGTTTTACATTAAGCTAAAAAGCTTCTGCACAGCAAATAAACCAATCAACAGAGTAAAGAGAAAATTGATGCCATGTAAGAAAATATTTGCAAAGCATACATTGCATATGGGGTTAATATCCAAAATATGTAACAGATTCAAACAATACAATAGCAAGAAAATAATTAAACTGATTAAAGAATGTACAAGTGCCTGAGTAAACATTTCTTCAAGGAAGACATACTAATAGCCAACAGGTTTATGAAAAATGCTAGCATCACTAATCATCAGGGAATTGCAAATTAAAAACACAATGAAATATCACTTCACACTTGTTAGGATGGCTATAATCAAAAAAGAGAGAAGATAACAAGTATTGAGCAATATGTGGAGCTCTTGGAACTCTTGTACACTGCTAGAGGGGATGTAAATTAGTACAACTATCATGGAAAACAGTAGGGTGATTTCTCAAAAAATTAAAACTAGAACTACCATATGATCTAGCAATTCCACTTCTGGATATATATTCAAACCAAAATAAATCAGTATTTTGAAGAGGTATCTTCACTTCCATGTTTATTGCATCATTATTCACAATGACCAAGGTATAGAATCAACCTAAGTGTCCATTAATGGATGAATAGATAAAGACAATGGGCTATAAATATACAATGGAATACTAGTCAGCCTTAAGAAAG
>CAUYSK010013890.1:0-10560 GCA_963575035.1 Avahi laniger | reverse complement strand
CTGCCTCAGCCTCCCAAGTAGCTGGGACTACAGGCATGCGCCACCATGCCCGCCTAATTTTTTCTATATATTTTTAGTTGTCCGATTAATTTCTTTCTATTTTTAGTAGAGACGGGGTCTCGCTCTTGCTCAGGCTGGTTTCGAACTCCTGAACTCAAACAATCCGCCCGCCTCGGCCTCCCAGAGTTACTTCATTAATTTTGTATCCAAATCCAACTTTATTGAGGATTTCCCATACTCTAGATAGTGTGCAATATTGTCACTGTATAAAAATGGCTAAAACACTACCATAAAAACTCACGATCTAATGTGGTATGTTTAGACATCTTATTGTATTTTTTTTCTTAAATATGTTTACTTATATGCGTTTTGTTGCTAAGTTTGGGGTAAGGAAGGCTTGTGCTTATGTTAATTTGGTCCAGAGCTGTAGCCCAAAGCTTAATTTTTTTCTGAGTGGCCTGTAGAAGCTATTAGCAGCAGCACTTTACATGGTAGTAGAATTTAATTAAACAGAGGTCTCATACATTCGACTGCTTTTACTTCATGTGTCAGAAAGTTCCGTGTTGTTCTCTGTGTCACACATGGGAGGTGGTGAGGTATTACAAAGAAAAGGGTGTCTGCTATTCCCTCCTCTAAACTGCGGTGGGGAATATGAAAAGGAAACAAATAACTGCTCTATAAATCTCTTTATACAGTTAGTACCCAGCATCAGCTGACAACGAACTCAAGTTTATCTCGTGTGTGTGTGTGTAAAAGTGTGTAAAAAACTGATCTCTTTTTTTCTCCCTGGCAGGTGTCCTCGTGGACTTGGGTCTGGAGGAGAATGGCACTGCTCATCAGCGAGCAGAGAAATACGTCGTTCGCCTGGACAGTGAGATTCAAACCAAGTTTGAAGTTTTTATGAGGAGGGTAAAACAGAACCCGTACACACTGTTCGTGCTAGTTCATGACAACTCCCATGTGGAACTGACGAGGTGATTGCTGCAGAGTGAGCAAATACAGTGTTTCCTCTACTGCACTCATTGTTACATAGTGAAACGTTTTAAAACTGATGATTTGAAAGCCCAGGGACCCTGACGTTCGGTGTCTTCTTACTGCTAACTTTTTCCTTCCCTTTTCTTGCTTCTTCAACTTTTCTTAATGATGTAATGGTTTTATTTAACGGTACTGTAGATGAATTTAGGAATTCCTGCTAAAAAATACTGTCTTAAGAGCACTGTGGACCCCGGCTGCTTCAGAGAAAGGAAGTTGAGATGAATGAGCTCCCAAAACGGGGGGCTGGCTTCCCCTTCTACCTCCTGCCCACTTCTTTTCCTGTTTCCTTTGCTTCTCTTCCTTTCTCTCTTGCCATTTCTCCTCCTCCTTGCCTTTCTCTCTTCCTTCTTACGTTTAAAAACAGTAGAGATGCCATTTCAACGATGAGAGCATATCTGAAATCTTCCTCAGTTTCCCAGTTTAAACAAGAGAGTATCATGTTTCTTGGGTGGACTTACTAACGAAAGAACAGTGAACACGGAATGATGGAACCCTTTTTGTTCACAGATCAAATTATAGGAATTATCTGGTAGGGGGTATTTTTGCTCCTATGGACTAAAAAATGCAAATAGTTTACAGCAGGAGGGGATAGTCATCGAGTATTACGTATGATGGTCTGTCCTTGCCCTGTGGTGGGGAGAGAGATTTCAGGCATCATTAAGCATTTATAGATTTTCTTCTCTCGGGAGACACTGAACTTAGGAATCTGGAAGTTTTTCGGTTTGTGGTAGGAATGTCAGAATTACAAAAAGCACAAGCCAGCATGTGTTTGATACTTGACAATCTGAAATCTAGAGCCATACATAGGTGTAAATGAGATCATGTACAACTTGTTAGATTTAGAAGAAGGGAGAAAGGGAAGGAGGGAAAAGAAATTTTTCCTACATCTGTTCAGTTATTGCTAGTGTTCTATGAGCAGAAATAGCTCACTGACCTTATATACCTCATCTCTGAAAGTTTGGGGTACTATTTCTGAGGATACATGTTGGATCTTTCTGTATTTAATTCTCTGGTGCATCCAAATTATTTCTTTGACAAAAAAATGTGTACATAGATATGTGGTTTTGAGGCCGCATGGCAACCGGGTACATCCAAATTGAACAGCACTGAGAAAGGTTCAGAGATGAAAGTCTTGGTCAGGGAGTGGCGTGGGAGGTCTCCACAGCCCTCCTCACAGCCTGGCAGCCCGAGGGAAGAAGGAAAGTAGCGTAACACAGTGGGGAGCGCTTGCCACTCTGGATCACTGCAAGGTGATAAACACCGTGTTCTCAAGG
This sequence comes from Avahi laniger, assembly GCA_963575035.1. NCBI lineage: Eukaryota > Metazoa > Chordata > Mammalia > Primates > Indriidae > Avahi > Avahi laniger. The sequence continues at coordinate 8,251 of CAUYSK010013890.1, read as the reverse complement.
AGAAGCTCCTTCATTCAGGTGATTTTCAAAGTACAGTCATGTGCTGCATAACGACATCTGGGTTAACAACGGACCACATATGTGACAGTGGTCCCTTAAGATTATAATGCCATAAAAGAATAAAAAGATTATTAATATATTACCATATTTTTACTGTACCTTTTCTATATTTGGATATATTTAGACACACAAATACTTACCATTGTGCTACAGTTGCCTGCAGTATTCGGGGCAATAACATGCCGTACAGGTTTGTGTGCGTATGCTCTGTGATGTTCCCACAATGACAAAAATCCCCTCAGGATGTATTTCTCAGAACGTATCCCTGTCTGTAAGTGACGCCCGACTGTGCAGTGATCCGTCTCAACCACAGATTTAGATATCCTTGGCCCGGATAACTTAGTTTACACTTTGAGATATTAGGGATAAAGTGAAAAGGGGGGGGAATATATATATATATATAATATTATATATACAATATTATATATGCCTGAAATCTGTTTGAATAGAAGGAGCATAATTTTTTTCACCTCTCAAAGTTTGGTTGCTTCTATTCCTGCTTCCAACTTAAAAAGCCAGAAAAATAAGAACTAAGACATCGTCTCCAAGTTGGGGTCTGATTCTGCATCTAACCGTCTAAATGAGGAGGTATTAACATGACTTTCTGTATTTCCACAGTGTCATTTCAGGCTCTCTGTCACATGGTGAACCCAGTCATGGATTGGCTGATAGAGTCATTAATTGCAGAGAAGTTCTGGAAGCTTTCAACCTCCTGGTGCTGCAGGTTAGCTCCTTTCCGTACACACTACAGACCCAGCAGTCCCGAATCAGCTCCAGCAACGAGGTTCACTGGATACAGCTGGACACCCTGGTGAGTCTCTCGCCTGCTCTAGGATACAGGTCATGTTCCCAGTTCCCCAGGGACCTCGTAACAAAATGTGGTCATGGCTTAAGACCATAGTCACAAGAGTTCTACATCTAACTAACATAATGCTTTATACAAGAGTTCAAAAATCTGTATAACATAATGCTTCATCTTCCAAAGGTTCCATATATTCACAATTATAATAGTTATTATAAGGCTAACAACTAGTGAATAGTGTCCTATATAAACGTGATTAGGTGCTTCTTTTTTAGGTATCATGCAGATACAAAATTATCCATCCTATAGAGTTTTAAAAAAAAGTGATGTGATCTGAGACCACCATCAACACCTGGGATTATCTTTGTGCCTTTAAATGATTAATTTTACTCTGAGACCGGTAAATTGTATCGTCCTCTTAGATGGCCTCTCTGTCATGTTTTAGTCTGATGACCGGTATCACTATCAATTACACTCATGCTCCCTCAGCAATTCGATTTTTCCTTTTTATCAGTTCTCCGTCTTCGGACTGAAACGGGATGATGGCACTGTCACTTTACGGAACTCAGCAGTAGCACTGAATGTGTTGAGAGTAGCCATCTCAACATTGAATCTGTCCAGGTCTTTCCCATCTCTAATACCTGAAAAACTTTTTCTACGACCTACAAAACGAATGCTAAATATACTACCAAAAAATAAATAAATAAGAGTTTCATAAACATAATAAAGATTAGCCACTAGGCAATGGATCTTTCATTAAAAAATATTGAACATATTGAATATTTAAAAATATTGCTGGGCACAGTGGCTCATGCCTGTAATACTAGCCTTCTGGGAGGCCGAGGAGGGAAGATTGCCTGAGGCCGGGAGTTCAAGACCAGCCTGAGCAAGAGTAAGACCCTGTCTCTACAAAAAATAGAAAAATTAGGCAGGCATGGTGGCATGGAATGCTACTTGGAATGCCGAGGCAAGAGGATCGCATGAGTACAGGAGTTTGAGGTTGCAGTGAGCTATAATGACACCACTGCATTCTAGCCCGGGCAACAGAGCGAGACCCTGTCTTCAAATAAAATAAAATAAAATAAAATAAAATAATAAAACACGTTGGGCTAGACACAATAGCTCATGCCTGTAATCCCAACACTTTGAGAGAAAGAGGTAGGAGGATCACTTGAGCCTAGGAGTTGGAGTCCAGCCTGGACAACATAGCCAGACTCTATCTCTGAAAAAAAAAAAAACAGAAGAAAAATTAGCTAGGCATGGTGACACGTGCCTGTAGTCCCAGCTACTTGGGAGGCTGAGGCAGGAGGATTGCTTAAGCCCAGGAATTGGAGGCTGCAGTGAGCTGTGATCAAACCACTGCACTCCAGACTGGACAACACAGTGAGACCTTGTCTCAAAAATAAATAAATAAAAATAAACACGTTTAAATAAAAACCACCAGAAATATCTTACATAAGACTAACATTTATTTATCAACCCAGTGCATTTCATTCTATCATGAATTAGGTAAGTATTCCCTTTCTTTGAGCTCTTATCTTCAAGCACTGGTTTGTTCTTTGCAGTCAGCAAGCTAAGGTCCTTGACTGGTGTTGGCATCAACAATCCCTCCCTTATGAGAACTAACTGATTGTGTTCACTATCACTAGAGATTACTCTGAGCTTTTGCTTTCTTGGTATCTTCCCCATGCCAGCTCCATCCATTCTTTGGGAGGTCAAATTAGGGGTGAGATAACAGAGCTGCCCTAGTTCCTTTGACACTAAAGTACAAGGTGGGTCCATGGGCTGCCCAAGTAGCTGCTGGGTTGCTCTGACACAGAATGGGATTGCCAATAGAATAAATGGAAATAATAATAATTTTTTTTTTTTTTTTTTTTTTTTTTGAGACAAAGTCTCACTTTGTTGCCCTGGCTAGAGTGAGTGCCGTGGCATCAGCCTAGCTCATAGCAACCTCAGACTCCTGGGCTCAAACAATCCGCCCACTTCGGCCTCCCAGAGTGCTAGGATTACAGGCGTGAGCCACCGCGCCTGGCCCGAAATAATAATAATTTTTAATCCAACAGATAGTTTTCCATTAAATGTTAAGTTTCAATATATTGTTGAGGTGGAGGGAGAACTATCCTAATTTGTTCAGTGTCTTGTAGAAGGGATCACACTCCAGTGACAGGAAGAATTACTAATAACTGTTGCCCTTTATTTTCTCCTGACATGAAATAATAGAGAAACAGGCTTCAAACAATTTTCCTTAAAAGTGATTCCATGATTATGGATAAATTTTTAGGTTTAACAATGGTATTGTGGTTATATTTCTGAAAAGGTTCTTATCTTAGAGATATCTAGTGAAGTACTCATGGATTAAAGATATGTTACCAGGGATTTATCCAAAATAACTGAGCGGTGGGGAGATATTATACTCTCCCACAGGGAAAGGTTCTTAAAAATCATCCCTAAAAAATTGAGATCGACATAGAGAGAAGGAAAAAACACTGAATGTGATTTACAACAACAACTTTCTGTGCGTAGGGGAGAAGCTCATAACAATTAGCCTCCTTTAGTTATCCTGAAGCCAGTGTCCTGCAGGAGGAATAATTGGAAAAAGCAAAGTAATTCAATTAAAAAAAAAGTTATTGAGCTCTTGTGGGCTTGTGTTGGATCTTTCAAAGAACACACAGAAAACTGATGGTTTAGAGGAGAAAGCAAAGTACATACCTAAGTCACTATTATCCAAAGTAAAATAAGACAATGTTAGAAAATCAAAATGCCCTGGGGTCGAAATGAGGGAGAAGTCACATCCATTTGAGAGGACCAGGAAAAGCTACCTGGAGAGGAGAGCACTGAGGATGATGGTGGACAGAGAGGAAGACTGGGCAGAGAGAGACTGGGTGTGGGGGCAGGCGCTCCTGGCAGCAGACAGTGTGGGCAGCGACACAGCGGAGGAAACAGTGGGCATTTTTCAGAGAATACGCAGTAGAATGCAAAAGAAACCTGATAATATGTATCGTATGGAGGCTTTGAGTGCCAGGCTGGCAAAGTTTACACTTATTACATAGGCATTAAGGATTTTTAGCAAGGGTATAGTATTATTAGAATATACATATTTTTTTTTTAATATTGACAATGTAAATACACAGCTGGATGAATTTTCACTAATGGAACATATCCATGGGACCAGCACTGAGATAAAGAAACAGAACATTGCCACCAACTCAGAAGTCCTGTGTCCCTTCCAGGAACTCCTCCCCGCCCCAAGGGTAACACTCTTCTGGCTTCCTATACCATGGGTTGGTTGTGCCCAGTTCTGACCCTGTACAAATGAAATCATGCAATATGCACTCTTTTGTATCTGGCTTCCTGTGCTCCACAGTATGCTTGTGAGATTTGTCTATATTTTGCATGAGTCATAAAAGATTCATTCTTATTGGGGTGTGTGTGTGTGTGTGTGTGTGTGTCTAAAACATTGTGCGACTCTACCACCATTCATTTTTCCTTCCTATTTCATTTATTTCAAATAGTGCAGCTATAACATTCCAGCATATCCTTTAGTAAACGTGTATGTGTTTCTGTTGGGTCTGTATCTGGGAGTGAAATTTCTGGGTCATAGGGTACGCATATGTTCAGCTTTAGTAACTACTGAGAGGCTGCATTTTAAGGCAGTTCATTCGATCTAGAAGCTAAGTCTAAGTAATTAGAAGGAGGAGATCAGTGACTGGCTTTTCTGATAATTCAGGTCAGAATTAACAAATACCGGAATCAGAATGGTGGTCCTGGCAACCAAAAAGATGGAAGACATGGTAAATTTTCTAGGATTTGTTTATTCAGGGAGAGGGAAGAGTGAGAAATATTTTTGAGGTAATGCCTTTAGTTGGGAAAAAAGTTTGAGAGGAAGCTTGATTTGTGGAGGGCAGATGAGACTGAGTGAGTTAGGACCGAGGTGAGCACACCATTGTAAATGCAAAACTGGAGTTCACATCAAGGCTTTACAATGTAGATCTGCAATATTTTTTCACAAACAACGATTATGGAAGCAGCTTGTGTGGGTAAAATTATGGAAGAAAATAATGAAGAGAATTGTTGAGAGGGTTGTGAGGCCAAGGACTAACAAGTCCCTGCTGCTGGAGTTGGCCTCAAGAGTCCTTGGTGACCTTCCAGGGAACAACGTCAGGGGAGCAGAGAGATTGGCTGGAGCAAAGGGAGAGACGGCAGCCAAAGCCCAGGGAGAGCTGCAGGTGGAGGGTCACTGAGAGGGCAGGCCTTCGGGAAGGAGATGGTTGCTTTTGTTTTCTGTTTGTTAATGAGAAGGGACATTTTTCCCCAAAGAAATAGTGATTCAATAAGTCATAAGATTTATGATATTTGTAATAGATGTTTTTTTGCCTAACCACTAGATGATACGGGAACGATGTGTAATATGTCTTTACAATGAAATCATTCAGTTTCATAAGTGTTTTAAAGGATGATCCCATTCACTTCCATTATAACTTTTGTAACACTTAAAAACTATAGTTACAATTTAATGCAAACAACAGATTAGGGAGATAATTCACTTCTAATTCTAAGTTTTAGTAGCACTGGTTCTCAAAACCCACAGTGGCTCCAGTTGATCACAGGCATCTATTTAACAACCTGCCCTATAATTTTACTAAGAAAAGAGAGAGAAATAAAAAACGAGGACAGGTGGATGCAGCAAATTATAATTCTGAGTCAAGAAAGGGAGCAGGCTTGGAATAGGATTTTATTTTCCAGAAGAAATAGGAGCCAAGGGTAAGAGGAAATGTGAAGACCAAATACAAGATAAAGATTTTCCAAATGACCGTGTGCCTGCGGCCCAGGTGGGGAAGGACACGTAGGTGAATGACTTTTCTTTTCCCTCCTGAAATTACTTATTTCGACACAGCTATCCAGAACACAGCTAAACCCAGAAGGAAACAAGCAAAGGCTTCTAAGCCTCTGAAATAGGTGTCGTTCAGTCTGTACTCTAATTTTCTAGTATCTGTAAGAACATACTCTGGTCCTCTCATAAAGCCTATTTACTCTCCAATAAAACCCCGTTCCAGGGCCGGGCTCGGTGGCTCACGCCTGTAATCCTAGCTCTCTGGGAGGCCGAGGTGGGAGGATTGTTTGAGTTCAGGAGTTCAGTTCAAAACCAGCCTGAGCAAGAGCGAGACCCTGTCTCTACTAAAAATAGAAAGAAATTAATTGGACAACTAAAAATATAGGAAAAAAAAAAAACTAGCCGGGCATGATGGCACATGCCTGTATTCCCAGCTACTCGGGAGGCTGAGGCAGAAGGATCGCTTGAGCCCAGGAGTGTGAGGTTGCTGTGAGCTAGGCTGATGCCACGGCACTCTAGCCCGGGCAACACAGGGAGACTCTGTCTAAATAAAAAAAAAAAAAAAAAAAAACACAAAGGTCAGCATAGGTTCCTTTTGCCTAGATAAAAAGAAAAGTATTGTGTTACCTATGAAATAAATGGTTTCCGATTCCATTCCAAAAGCATTTATTGAGCACTTACTCAGTGTTATAACACTATACTAGGAGTAAGGGGTAGGGGTAGAGTGATAAACAAACATAGATTGAAATATTCCTGATTATGGGGGCTAACAAGCGACTCTTACACTTTGAGGATCTCAGATCTGTGAATCCCATTCCACTCCCCAGATAAATACATATACAGAGAAAAACAAAATTTTGTCAGCAATTTCAGGTTATCCATAAACTGTCAAGGTCCATGGATCCTAGGATAAATGTGTCTTGATCTACTAGGAACAAAATATATGCAGAATTTTATTCATTACATAATACGTAACATTAGATATTAGCCTATCCTCTTTTCTAAGCAGCTGAAAACACCATCTTCAATCTTATCAAATACCAAATATCATAAAAGGCAAAACACATGCATTCATGCAAAAGTAACATCTATATAAAAGTAACATCTGTATAAAAGTAACACTAATATTTCTGGTATCACTTTTCAGGAATAACAGTAATTAAACTAAAATGAAATTTTTGCATGAGACCTGAATTTGTAAGATCTACATTTCTAACCTCATCCTTATACTAAGTGTAGTTATTTTGTATGATTAATTCTGAATATAAAACATTTTCTGTGATTTCAAGATAGCAAGCTGAGTACTTCTCATTGGTTTCAATAGTTTAATTTTTGGCTATTATATCAGTAGAAAAAAATTCACTTGAATCTTTCCTTTTCAAAAAAAGCTCAGTTTCTCTACATAAACTGTATTTATGCTGTCAAAAAGAAAACATGAATGACAAGTGAATCAGGCACTGGGGATTTAAAAAATAAAATCCTCTCTCATAGTTTTTGCAGTGTCTTCCAAGAGACAGCTCTCGGATACAGGACAGAGGATATTCTTAAGGGTGAGGCACGAATGCTTACAGGTGTCAACTGAAAGAATGGAGGAATAACGAGAACCGAAAGTGAAAGAATGATTCTGCACGGGGTGGGGAGAGTCAGAACACATCTAGAAAATAGGAGAGAAAGAAATATGAACGGATGTGCTTTCAGGCTTCTAAGAAATTCAGTTCCTCACCTGTACTAGCCTCATTTTAAAAGCTCCAAGCCACATGGGGGTAATGGCTACCATATTGGGTATTGCAGAATACAGATCATTTCCATCATCTAAGAAAGCGCTACTAGACAGCATTATTCTATAAAGAGAGAATACAGAAAACAATGAGAAACTATTTAGCCTTGAACAGAAAGTACATAGATTCAGAGATAAATCATTTGCAGCTAAGTTCTTCCATATAATTATACAGGAATGTAAATTGATATAAAGGAGGTAAAAAAACAATGGTTAAGATTAAGAATTATGAGTGCAATAGAGAAAAGGCCCACGATACGTAGTACAGCCCATGATACACTGGACCCCATCTGAGATTCAAGTGGCTCAGGGACTACCAAGCCTGTGGAAGGCCTGTGGATTATTCTTCCCAGCCAGCCAATCACATTCACTGAGTTCCTAACATCCACATATACCCTGCACAGAAAGAAAGTTCTAAAATAATAGGACATGTTTTAGCCGTCAGGAATTCACTAGGGAAGGAGGGAAGAAAGGAGATAAGGAGGGAAGGAAACATAGATGACTTGACTTGTACTTGTAGTGCTCATTTCCATAGCCACATATCAAAGTCATGCTATATTTAATCACAAGTGTCTGAGGGAAACGAGTCACATTATTTCTGTGAGACATAATTTTGATTTTCATTCAAATATTATCTTTTCCAGAAACTCATTTCATTATTTGCCTCCTAATTCTTTTGACTCATGACTGGAGATTAAGTCTACTTGAAAACAGGAACTTTCTGGAACGCCTCAATTGTTCACCTGAAAAATTAAGGAACTGGACACACCACCTAAGTTTA
>CAUYSK010013888.1:0-24381 GCA_963575035.1 Avahi laniger | reverse complement strand
AAAATTTATCTTTCCAGTGCTTGCTTTATTCATCAAATGCCAATTATTTTAAAAGATATTCCTTTTAAAGTCTCAGTTGGATAAAGCAATGTCTCTAAATTTTAGATTCATCTCTAAAAGTAAATGCAGAACTAGTTTTTATTTGATTCCAGGTAAATCCCATAACAGGAGATTCCCTTTCTATCATTATGCCATCAAATTTTTAAAGAAAGAGTTTATCCCTTTAAATGTGATAAATAAAGCACTTATTTAAGCAACTCTGAGCAACTCCCTACTCCAAACACAGTTTTGGCTGCTCTGGGAATCTCTTTTCTTCTTTCCCAGTGACAAACTCAAGATCACACCAACTCACCACACCTATTTTTCCTGCTGTCATTACAAGTGTTAAGGGTGATTGACTCCCAGGGGGTTTGTAAATATTAATGACAACCAGGATCTCTTTGGACATCAGTTTATAATTACACAGCTTATTGCTATGATAGCAATTGTGAAGATTATTTACTGACACTTTCAAAAGAGGCTTATGGGATTTCTAGGCTAATTCAGTTTGACCTTTACTTTATTACACCATCAACCACTTTTTGATCCTCATCTGTAGGTAATCCATTGGTATTCCAACACAGCTGCAACAAGTTACATTTATGAAAATGAAGGATTTAAAATGTAGATATGAAATGTGGATAGCAGGAATGTGAAAGGGTACAGCCACTTTGGAAAACATTACACATTTTGCAGTACCTTGAACGATTAAACGTAGAGTTTCTATGTGATCCAGTAGTTTCACTCCAAGGTATATACATAAGAGAAAGCACATCCCCACAAAAACAGTATGTGGAAATTCATAGCAGTGACATTCACAATAGCAAAAATGTGAAAACAATCCAAATGCGGAAAGGACAAACAAAATGTGGCATATTCATTCAATGGACTATTTGTGGCAATAAAAATGTTAATACATGCATTAGTCTCAAAAAGACACGGTGTATGATTCCATTCATATGAAATGTTCAGAATAGATCAATAGGTAGAGATATAAAGTAGGTTAGTGGTTGACTAGGGCTGGCGGTGAGAGGAGTGACTGCCCGTGACCTTTACCCTTTATGGGTATAGAGTGTCTTTTTGGAGTGATGAAAATATTCTAAAATTAAATTGTGATGATTCTCGCACAATTCTATGAGTATACTAAAAACCACAACTTTTACACTTTTAAATGGATGAATTTTATGGTATGCAAATAATATGCCAATTTTTAAAATTTAAGGGGTAGCACAGGGCAAACATCAATTGGGAAATTTGTAGCATCAAATGTGTCTCTGGTCTTATCTATTCTTCTCAGAGAAGTTTCACAGTAAATGTATCTAAGAAAGCATGTATTTATTCCATTTTGCTAATTAACTCTTAGATTCACCTTAGTACGTCAGGCATATTTCACTTTGCCATGCTTCTTTCAAAAGTCCCCATTGTGAAATTTCAGAAACGATGCATTTCAGAGAAAGCAGGAATAAATATCAGAAAATGTTGATGTAGTTTGTTGTGTATCTACTGCACAGACACCTTTTCAAGGGTTACAGACTCTGGGGTAAAGGCTATTTCTTTCCATTCCGAACATGACAAATTTCATCCGACGGCTTATTCCAATGCTATCTTTTGAGGAAACATGTTTTATTACTATTAGGTAATAGAATTTCTTTCTGTTTCTTTTCTTCTGACCTCAACTTCCTGTGAGTTTTATTGCTGACCAACAGCAGTCTCTATAGTTTTAAAACTAGCATACTGTGAGTCGGCACAGCTTTGTGTCCTCACTGCAGAACCTTCCAGGAAATTCAGTTTTCTCAAGCTTTTTATTGACCCAGCTCTATCTTTCAGAATAACAATAAAATAAAATTGAGTGTAGGGCAATAGGTTTTGAAGACACAGACACAGAAACCTTCTTTTGTTCCCTTTTTAGATTTTGGAAACGAAAATTGGATATGGGGAGAAATAACTGTAATCTTCTGAGGTCACAACTAATAAAATAACTTCTTATTACAGGAGCTGACCCTTGCACAAGACAGGAGGACCTGCAATGTTTGGAAACACCTCATCTTTTTTTTTTTCTTTCTTAAAATATTTTTATTGTTAGCTACTGTTTAAACTATATAAAATCTAGTTGTGTGGATTTTTGCTCAGCGCTGCCGACCTTGCAGTACCAAGCTGACATTGACAGACAAAATGAAAGAAGGTCAAGCTTACTTCTTAGTGTGGGCATTCCTTCTAGAATAAATGTCTCATTAATAATGGTGGTCTATGTGGGAAAAAAGAAGCCAAAGCATAGCATGAAATGCTTAGAAATAAGAGGTATTTGTCTATTTTTCTATTCCATAAGTTATTACTTTAACTTGAGGTTGAGAAATTAATAATTTAAGATTTTTTTTTTTTTTGGTTTATTGAGCAAGAGGCCAAATTGTCTCCAATTCTGTGTTACAATATTCACTGCCATAGGTTCCATTAATGTTTGTAATTATTTCCTTACCACTCTCCGAACACCCAAGGATCTTTTACCCACACTACTGCTGTGTGACTTCCAGAACTTCCCTATGGGACAATGCCCTTTTCTGTTCCTTTAATGCCAGCCTTGTCCATGTGACTTGCTTACGCTAATTCAACAGGAAGAAAGTGATATACGCATATTAATTTCTGATCATCCTTTTAAGCAAATGTCAGGAGTCCCTTCTTCCTAGAAACCTTCCACATATCCCACAACATGAGTTAAATGACCCTTGAGAGAAAAGCCTCTACGTATTATACAAACGTCCACCACACTGTTCAATACCCTACTTTTATATTAAATTTTGCCATGCAAACTTCCTAGAAGACAGAAATTATGTTTTTATTTATGTAATACTGAAACTTTCACGTTATCTGTTGCTTAAAAATATTTAGTAAAGGTATTTTTAAAAAATACTTTTGTGTGAGGACGTATCTTGAAGTACAACATATTAGAATTAAGTGAACAAAAAAAAACAAAAAAGGTCTAAAAAGTGGACATAAATAAGGTACAAAATAACAAAACTCACCAAACACTTATGAATTTAAAATGAAAGTATTTTGCAGAAGCTATATCATTAATGCAGAATTCAAGAATCGGAAGGTTATTAACTGGCTTTCTCAATGCTGAGGAAGCATTTGTAACTTAATGAAGGACAATGCAGCTCCTCCAACCAAAACTCCCAGGCCAGCCAAGAAGGAGGAAATGATGGGAAAACACAATGATCAGGAAATGAGGAAAGATCTTTTCCAAACTGAACACACAGTTTAAGCTGTAAGAGGATTTAAGACACAACTAAACTCCATTGTCTTGAAAGGAGACCTTCAAATACCTAATTAATTTTTCATTTGTTTTATAGCTGTAGCAGATGTTGCATCTTTTTTTCCCAAAGATTAGCTTGTCACCAAGGTGCTAGAGGACAAAAATTCTTTTGTTAGATTTTGAATTGACAAAAATACTTGAAATGACATAGAAAATATATTATTTGTGCAACCCAGAATGTTCTGGTTATTCTACCTCATAATATTCATTTTAATATACCCTGATTTAAATATAAACAGAGATAAGAGATTTAAATTCATTTTTAGGCAGAAAACGGGCTAGTATCACAGCAGTGGATTTTTATTTACTTAGTCATTTTCTAAAGGGATCACTGGGCTCAGGTGAATGTTTTCACTGACCATGTCATTTATATTCTGCATTTACTAATTATCAAAGGAAGAAATAGGTAGATACAATTGGCTTTGAACTCAAATGTGCTAGATGAAAATAAATAGATATAGATGAAATGTGACTAAGACATGGCTTTGGCAAAAACTACTAAGGAACTCTGAGCATCCTGTAAGCATTATACCCTAAGGCAACAAGCTTAATGATTTGTCATATTAAGTGATAACCATGTTTCTTATCCTCAAAAGTCATTCAGTGGTATACAGTATACATCCCACCCTAACAAATTTGTCAATGCCAGATAAGGGAGAATTTAAATTCAAATAACCTAATAGGATAAATGGGAGCACTGTATAATGATATACAGCATAATTTATGAGGAAGATAAAACAATAATAAATATGTTCAGACCAAACAAGATACTAGTTTTAATATAAGAAGCAAAACTATGAGAAATGGAAAATGAAATCAATGAAAGTATAATAATAGTGAAGTTATTTCTTATTTTTTCAATGAGACAAAAATTAGTAAAAGTAGAAGAAACTAAACATTATCAAGAAACTTGTTTAAAAAAATTAGAATTTGCCAAAAAAGTCTTAAAAAACTAAACAAATTTAAAATGGAAATTTTGCAATAACTTTCTCTGAACAGATAAAAATAATATAATAAAAAATACTCAAACTCTTCATTAAATAGAAACTAAGACATATCTATGAAGTTGTTGAGTAAAAGAGAATTTTAATTTACATTAAAAAAACATTAAAAATCAATGGAAAGAATATGCATCACAGACAACCTATAAAACACAGTAAAAGCTTTAATTAGAGAAAAATGTATGAGCTTAATTGCCACCATTATTAGGAAAGGGGAATTTAAGATAAAGAATATTAATTTTTATCTTATGGAAATAAATAAATCAATAAAATAAAATAAATGAAAAGAAGTTAAGGTGACTGATACTAGTAATAGAACTAATAGAATAAAAAGTTATAAAAGAAAAATTTTAAAACATCAAAAATAGAAGATATATTAAATCAATCTAAAAGTTAATTATTTGAAAACACTGATAAAATTATTAACTTTTCTATAATCAACAAAATGTTCATTTGAGGTAAATTTAAAAAAAAGTTAGGACAGGGAAAAACATTACGACAGATACAGAAGAGTTTCATGACTTATACACGAATATTGTGTGTGACACAATGAAAACATATTTGAAAACCTAATTATTGAAACAGTTAATATTCCAGCTAAATAGAAATTGATAAAACTGACGCTAGAATGTGACTATCTTGTATACATTGACTATAGTGGAAGCTGTTGAAAAGGGACTGAATTGCTAGCATGGGAAAAGATACAAATGGTGATTTAACATTTTAAAGGCTCAAATAACAGATGATTCTGGTGTTATTTAAACTATATCAAAAATGGAAAACAGAAATCCTCCCACTTTATTTTATGCATCTAGGATGATCTTAATGTTAACATCTAATGTAGACCAAAAGAGAAAATACAAAGAAGAAAAACACATTGATAAATTTGAAGAAATTTTAAATAACAACCTGTCATAGGAAATTCAGAAATATGTCAAATAATACATACAATGTTCATATTGTGAATTTATTCCATAAATGCAAGGATGGTTTAATATTAGAGATTCTATCTACAAAACAAATCATATAATTTAAAAAAAAAAGTGTTCATTGTTAGAAGAAGAGATGCTTAAAAAGGGTATTTGACAAATTTCAGCCACCTTTTTTTCCTAACAAAATATTGAATTAAAATAATAAACACAACAATTCTAATGTACTAAGCTAGAATAATAGCATATAGTTATGAAGATTCAATAAACAAGACATAATGTAAAGACATATAAGAGAAAGTGAACAAAGTCAATAGTTATTTGAAAGACTGAGAAAAACAGACCATATCTGGTTATCCTGATCAAGAAAAAAGGTAATAAAAGCAGAAATAAATATTATAATTGGAAACAGACCATAACAACAACAAAGCAGAGATTGAAACATTAAGAGGATACCATCACCATCATACCTACACCAGCAGTTTTTAACATTTAGAACAAATCGGCGGAGCCCGAAAACTAGTAAAGGAATTAAAGGAGTAGTTAAAATTATTCTAACAATGAAAATATCAGAACCAGAAAAAATTCCAAGGAACAGGTTTTATTCTAAAACTATATGTGTGTGTGTGTGTGTGTGTATAAAGCACAGAGCAGAAACAAAGGAAATAAACTCAGTGCCAGTTATTTGACTGCTTACTAGTCAGTTCTCCTTCTGTTCTAATTTTGCATCTCAGGGGCTGGACAACTGCAAACTACATTTCTCACACTTCCTTGTTGGCAGCTACATGGTTAGGTGCTGCCAGTGGAAGTCACTATTGGGAATCAGAATGCTTTTGACAACACCTTCTATAGCAATAGTCATATGTAATTGTGGGCTCCAACATAAACTATGGGCAACTGTTTGTTGCCAGAAATATCTGTAATGATTTTAGCAGCAATAGCAGGTATGCAGGTTCCTGAAATACTCTTGGGAAATGGGGAGAGGGTTGTCAACAGCAGCAGTTACTGCTCCAGTATATCAACATTAAGTATGTTTGAGGACTGAAGCTCACAGATGATAGAAGCTTCCTGTTGTCCATTTAATATCAAATTCTCATTTCAATTTTTTTCCAGCATTATCCTTTCTTCGATTTGCTACTCTAGTTTTAGCAATCTTTTGTTACCAATTTCCTGAATTAAATCTTTCTCTGCTTAAAATATTTAGATATCTGTTTTTTACATGGAACTTTGAATAATACAATCCCCCACCTCATTTGATGAGTCGACATAATACTTATAACAAAAGTAGTCAAAGATATTACAAGAAAGGAAAATTATAATTTCATTTCACTCATGAATATTGATGAAAATTCATAACAAATATTAGAAATATAAATCCAAGTGTTTATATAACCAAATTATGTTTTAACCAAAAGAGATTTATCATAGGTGAATACAAATAGTTTAATGATAAAATAACCCATAAATATAAAATATAATCCATAAATTCTTAGATTAAAACATATATATTATTTAATATCTGAGAAAAAGCTGTTTCATAAAAATTCAAAATAAATTAATGCTAAAATTGCATATTTATTAGAACTAGAATGAAATTTTCTTTTCTAATGAAGAATTTGTATGGAAAATCTAAGCCAAAGATGATTTTAGATGAATAAATATTAAAAGCATTTTCTTTAAAGTCTGGAGTATGACCACAGTGAAATATTTCATAATAGCAAGAAATGAATTAATCTATAGTTATATGCTGTCATTTGTTAAATTTTTAGAAAATATTAAGAAAAAAGCTCTAAAAGATCATATATGGCATATTGTATAATTTTATTTTATAATATAAGATATAAAAATAACAAAATGTATCTATCTATATGGATGAGTTAAATCTACATTAAGAAGAAAGAAGAATGTATTGTATACAAGATTCAGAATGGTGGTAAATGAATAAAAAAATAAAACATATGCTGAACATCCCCCCAAATCAGGAAAATGCAATTGAGAGTAACAATGCTCTCCTATTTACAGCAATGAGCTTGACCAAAATATTTTAAAAAATTGGAAAAACACATATATTGCTGGCTAGTGAAAATATAAATTTTTACAACATTCTTGGATGCAATCTGTCAGTATTGATTTTAATATGTTAATAAATAAAATAATATACCCATCAAGTAATTAATTTAGGCCTAAGAAAAATAAATAAAAATCACCAAAATGCAAGGATTCATGTGTAAGGATGTTTTTCACCATATTGATTGTATCATAAAACCATAAAAACTTGAAACAACTTAGGCTGATGGTTATAAAAATTGTGGCCCAGCCATAGCATTGAATGCAGCCATTAGCAGAAAAATTTGATCTGCAGAAGGTGACTTCCAATATGTACATTCTGTGTGAAAAGAGCAATGATTTAGGGGCTGAAGTTTCTTTCAGAAATTTAAATATGTGCATCACGCAATGGGATGGACATATTTGAAACCTGGACTGAGGGGGGGAGGGGGGGGAAGGGCAACACACGTAACCCAAACATCTGTACCCTCATATTATGCTGAAATAAAAAAAAAAAAAAATACAGATTCCCATGCCCCATGCATGGATTAAAAAAAAAAACAAACAAACAGAAATTTAAATAAATATACAGACAGGCAGATGATAGATAGATGACAGGCAGACAAACTCTGTAAAGACAAATCCCAAGAATTGGTTTTTATGACATTTGCATTTTGTCAATGAATCACATCGATAGAAAACATGACACTTTTCAGGAATTTACAAGTCACACCTTTCTCTATCAAATACAGTCTTTCACATTGACCTATTTGATCAAAACAGATCATCTGCAGAGCTTGCTGATCTGGAAATTGATGTAGAGGGGGTGTTATGAAAATCTTTGGAAAGTCATTCACCAGGCTGACTGCAAGAATGCAGGAGTAAGTTTTCATGGGTTTCCAATACAAATTGACAGGCTAGGACACAGATGAAGAGGGAATATCTGAGCAGGGTTCAGAGCCCACTGGGTCCTGTTTAGACCAGGGTCAATTCAATTCCACAGCTCTTGCAGGACAGGGTATACATATAGGAAGAACAAGAGTCCGTTCTTTTATTATAATTTCCTCCAAAGCCTGAAGTCTCTAGATTTGATTTTATATGAAACAATATTTTCCAGGCCCAAATATAGAGATTTTATTTTCTAAGGATATTTCTAACTTTAGCTCACAAAAAAAGACCAACAATCAAAGTCATTCTTAAGGTGTCTGAGGTTTGATAGTTGAGTTGTTAAGTGCCAGAGTCATGGAAACGGTAAGGTGTGGATTAGAATGATTGGAAAATCAATATGATAATACTTATTAGAAGCTTTCAGGACAGCCTAAAGGTGTACATTGGTTTTGCACAAATGCAACACAACTAGACAAAACTCAGAGAATTAGCTAATGTAGTTTCTCCCCTAAAGGGTATATATAAATTTTCTATTCTTTACATCAACTAAGGACAGATATTTAAATAAAATAAAAGCCAAAAAGAATTAAAAGCAAAGAAAAACAAAACAAAGAACAAAACACCATATTGCTACCTCCTTGTTGCTATCATTTTCTACAGATGATTGAATTGGATAAAATATTTTTAGCAGTAAGTCATAAATGTTCTATATAAATTTTTTTTAATAAAGGGAAATAATTGACACACAATCAGAAAATAGCAGTAGCATTTTAAGCTTTTTTTTTTTTTAAAGGTTTATCTGTTTACTTAATGATGCCATCAAGTACCAAGCTTCCTTTCCTCTTTTTGCTCTGCAATTTTGTTTCCTCAACCAAAGGCAGTTTCTCTCTGTGATTATGGATCAGCTGCCAGCAACTATCAAGGCAACTGGCATTCTCTTTTATATCCAGCAGGGTTAAAACTTCTTCTCTCCCAATCATAGACAAAAAATTTTGACCTACTTTCATATTAGATAAGCCAGGATTACATTTTCTCTTCTAAATCAATTACCATGGCAAAATTGGTTTTAGTTGCCAAGTTTTCAGTTCCCTCTGAATTTTGTGTTTTTCTCAATAATTGTTCTCATATGTGTCTATAATCTATAATGATTTTACTTTCGTGATGTCTAGCATAGCATCTGATATTAAACAGGTACTCACCAAACTTTAACAAATAAATGACTAGGTGAAAGAAAGAATGAAAGAACACGTGAATGAATGTAAGCAAAAATAAATGTACGCCATAAATAATGACAGGTACTATGCTTTGAATGTTTGCATTCCCTCCAAAATTCATGTTGAAACTTAATCCCCAATGCAACAAAACTAAGAGGTGATTAACTCGTGAGGGAGGAGTCTTCATAAATGGGATTAGAAACCTGATAAAAGAGTTTGAAGGGAGCACGCTAGGCCCTTTTTGCTTTTCCACCATGGGAGGACACAGAGCTCAAGATGCCATATTGGAGCAGAGGCTGTGCCCTCACCAGATGCCAAATCAGCCTACATGCCAAATGCCTAGATCTTGGACTTCCCAGCCTCCAGAACTGTGAGAAATATATTTGTGTTGTTTATAAATTATCCAGTCTCAAGCGTTTTTTAAATAGCAGCAGAAAACTCTAAGACATAAATTGGTACAGAGCATTGGAGTGTTCCTGTAACAAGTACCTAAAAATATAGAAGTGGCTTTGAAACTGGGTAACAGGTAAAGGCCAAAATAATTTAGAAGTGAATGCTAGGAAAAGCCTATATTGGTATGAATGGAATATTAAGAGAAATTCCCATGAGGGTTCAGACAAAAAGGAGAACTACAGGGAAAGTCTGAATTTTCCTAAGTGGTTGTAACCAGAATGTTAGTAGACAAATGGACAGTGAAAAAAATTCTGATGAAATCTCAGACAGAAATTGGATAAAAATTATAGGAAATCGGGGGAAAAGCGATTCTCATTATAAAGTTGCAAAGAATTTGGCTGAATTGTGTCTATGTCCTAGTGTTCTGTGGATGGTGGAACTTAACAGCAATGAACTAGGATACTTGGAGGGAGAAATATTTAAGGGAAGTGTTGGTGGTGCTGCATGGCTTCTCTTGACTGCTTATACTAAAATTGGAGAAGAGAGAAACAAATTAATAATGAAGTTTAGAATCAAACGGGAAGCAGAACTTGAAGATTTGAAAAATTCTCAGCCTGGCTCTGTAATAAAGAATAAAAAGTCATGTTCAGGAGAGAATAACAAGGGTTTGGCCAAGTGAACAGTTGATAAAGAGACTAGTATGGATGTGAGAAAGCAAGATGCTATTCATCAGGACAATGGAAGAAGGGCAGTGAAGACATTTCAGAGATTTTTGAGGTGGCCACTCTCATCACAGGCCCAGAGTATCAGGGCCTTGAGGGCAAAACTGTTTCAAGGGAGAGGCCCAGGTCACCCCTGAGACCTTGGGGTTCACTGCCTAGGGCAGCCTCAAGTCTCTGCTTTCTAAGTTCGGGTGCAGCACTCCTTGGCTGCCCCAGATACAGTTCAAGCAGGCCCAAGTGCAGCTTGAGCCGCTCCCCCAAAGAATATTTTTTGTGGAGAAAGGGACCCATGGGAGTCATAATGGCTCTGATTTGGTACTGGGGAATAAGGTTAGATAAGATATTATGCCAAGTACTTAGTACACACAAGAGTGTAGATCTTAGATCTCCTTCCTTCTTAGTCTCTTTATATTTTGTACATATTTTCTATCAGCTCTGGTTATCAATTTTGGGTTTATCATGTGCCAGGCACTATTCTATGTGGTGTTTGAACACAGATTCATTAAATTCTCACAATACCTCCATGAGAGGGTATTAACATCATTCCATTTTTATAGATGAGAAAACTGAAACATGGAAAATTTAAATAACTTTCCTGGGTTCACACATTAGTAAGTGGCAAGGCTGGACCTTGAAGTAGGAAATCGAAAGTCCTTAAGTGTTAGGTACATCTTTTTTTCCACTGACACTGCTGTTTTAGCCACCCCTTAAGTGCTGCTGGCATTTCCCATTGAAAATGTTTCATTGTTCAGATTCGGCTTTCAATCTTACATGCAGGTGCTGTTGGTGGGTATGGATTACTTCTGCTTAAATTATTTAGACTTACTCATAACTCAGACCTTGTTAAAATATTATGGAAAAGGCCATAGTACAAAATTGCCAAGCATGCATGATCTGTAGTCATTTTTACACTGTAAACACACAATATGATCCACCATCTGCATCGCATCACTTTTCTGATCTGGTTATTGATAACATCACCAGGACCCGATCCATCACTATACACATTAGCAAGACCATATTGGATGTATGGCTTGCTGCAACATCTGGATTGTTCTATCACAAGATCAACTGTGAGGCCAAACAATAGTATCACAAATCAGACATTACTGTACGTGAAATGGTTTCTGTGCCAAAGAATTCCATTTTTTCCAGATGTGTCATCGGGGCACCTCAACAACTTAGTTTACATTCAGTTACAAGTTTAAAATGGACTCCTTGCATTAAAATTGCCTTGTTTTGAGCCCAAAGTCCACGGTAAAAAAGCGCATTAATATTAATGGTTTGTGGTCTTATAAATAAGAAAAGTTTTGGATTGCGTTCAGTTTAGATTTAAACCTTACCAAGGTTAGTTGTAGGACCATGAAGTTATTATTTAAGAATTACTGAGAGAGTTTATTATATGCGAGACAGACCCTGTGCTAAGAAATTTGCATGAAATTAATTCATATAATTTTCAGAGAAAACTCAAAAAGTAGGTAATTAACTCAGATGGGGAAACTGAGCCACAAACTGAGATAAGGAATTTTCCCAAGCTCAGGCACCTTGAAACTGGCAGCATCTGAATTTGAACCCGGTGCTCACACCTTAAATCCCATACACTTAAAGACCAAAGACCATATTGCTTATAAAGTACATATGGATTTCTCTTCCCTCTTTCCTTCTCTCCTCTTCCCCTTCATTCTTCTTCTCATTCTACTTCTTCACAGAAAATAAACTAAAATCTTAAAAATTCTTAATATGACATCATTGAAAGACATAAGCATGTCTTATTTTGGGAGTAAGAACACTAGCGGAGATGAGCAATTGAATTGAAAGATGGTAATTTCAGATAGGTCTGGACCTGCTTTGAAAAGTCAATGACTAAAATAAATTAATGACTAATTAGTTATTTTTGGTTCAGGAATTGTTTGGGAGCTTCAGGTAAGGTTGCCAACCATAGATCTGCGAAATCTAGGAATATCTAAAGCTAATCATTTGTCCATTTTTTAAAGTTATAACTTTTAATATTTATTTAGCTATATTTTATATAAAGATAACAATGCTATAACCTCCTCTATGGAGGGATAATCACATTAAATCAAAATATTTAATTAGTTTTGACATTCCTAATTTAAGAGAAGATGAATAAAAGATACAATGTTACCTAGAGCTGGCATAAAAGTATTGCCTTTAAATTTAAAAAATGAGAATGGGGTGGATGAGTACCTTCCACAGGAAAGAGATCATTAAGGAGAATAACTCATCTACATATGAACTAGACTTATTTATATTTCTAATTTACTTGAAAAACTCTCTCATGCCATCACATGATGATCTTGTTTGAGGCTGCAACAGACACACATTTGAGCTGGGGATTACCTCCTCTCGAGCTTCCAAACTGCCCTTGTAGAAGGAGGCTAGCTAAATACATGCTATAATGGCATACTTAGAACAAGCAGAGCATGATTTCTGATAAAATATAGCAACTAAATCATAAGAAAAATTGAAGAAATCTATGTCTCTTCTCCTCCAGCCAGAACTCATAATGACAAAGGCAAATTTTACCCTCCGAATCCCACTAGTGAGAAAGTTAAGCTTTCAGAAATGTAACTGCTCATCGCTGTATACTTTCTACTTTTACAAGATGCATTTTTCCTCCAAATGAGATGGAAAGCAGGATGAAGTGTTTCAGCTTGATTCACGTAACAATTGTGAGATGGGAAGTGTCAGTTTGGATTTACGAAATTTATAGAATTTCCTAACACACACAGTTGGGTTACTCTGCCAACATGTTCATGAATTTTTTCAGGAAAGAAAAAAAAAAAAAAGAAAAAACAACCCTTTGCATTTTTTGTTGCCCTTCAACTCCCTTGCTGGCTTTTTTTCATTGTCTAACATACATAATGAAGATTTAAAAATGGGAAATGCCCCAGTTGTACGATTTGATTAGAAATTTCATGCAGCATTACAATGCAGAAGCTGAAAGGAGAGGAAGGAGAATCCAGAGACAGAGCTGTTCACTTCTCCAAAATCTTACAACAGGAAGAAATTCAGATCTAATTGACCGAAATATGGTCATGTACCATTCTTGTAACAAAGGAGAAAGACTAAGAATTGGTGCAGGACACAAGCAAACCCCTCAGCACATTATTATATTTTCTTCAAAAATCATAAAGCTATATTTGACTAGAATAAAAATATTTTCTCCCTTAAATGAGTAACAAGTTAAACGTTGAGTATAATCATGTAGAATGTTTTATTCGTCTGTTTTCAAATATATTTTTTTTCTGTTTTACAGGTGATTATGAATCTTTGTGAGGGAAATCACGTTTTCACATTGATGAACGGTAGCCACATTTTCCAATTATATGGGTAATGAGTTCAGCAGCAATGACCCTGCAAATGGACAGAAGATCCTGTTCCAAACTAATGTTAACAGTATTTTGGTGTTTTGAAAAAGAAAAACAAAAGATTCTGGATCTAATGATGACAGATCTTTGCTGTTAATTAATCAAATCTCCTCAAAATAGAGTTCAGCAGGTGGAAATAATTACCAGTTAATTGTCTCCTGTTTATTACTCTTTGGAGATATAAATCCAGCTACTGCGCTCATTTTACAGCATTTACTAAAATGATAATAACAAATAAATCAGAAACATGAATGTTATTATAATAACAATATGTGTGTTTGCTTTCTGAGAAAATGGAAACAGAATATATAACAATTTCCCCTTTGAATTAAAATATTGGCCAGGTGCCTAAATTTGCCTTTAATAAAAAGTTATTTTTCTTCTGTTTGTTTTAACATGTTTAAATAGCTGATATAAAACAGATAATGAACCTTTCAGCAGGAAAAAGATTGCCAATATGAATGCTGAAAAAAAGACAATAGGTGTCTTTGAAGTTTAGGTTTGAAGAGAAACCTATGCTGTAGGAACATGAGTTTATTTGCTATGTCTAATCCAATATTCAAAACAAAAACACTCTTAATATGTGCATATGTTGATTAGATACTTTTGTATTTTGCATACCAGATAAAAATTCCAGCTTTGGAATTTAGTGTCTGTATGTTATTGCGGTTCTTATTTATAATAGTACCAATCCCTACAGCTAAAAAGCACTAATGTATCTAAAGACCTAAAATAATTCTTAATATTTAATAAGTGCTCAATGAAAACCTTTCTTTTTGTTATTATTATTCACTAAAAACATTATATTTTCAAATAATAACTGTAATGTTTTAAAATTTTCCAATTAGCTAAATTTTAATTTTGTGCTGAAGCATTATCCTTTTCCTAAGATCTGATACTCAATTAAAATACACAGAAACACATACACGCCTGTGTGTATGTACATGTATGTATACATAAGTGGTAAATTTTTTCTTTTTTGTGTTATGTATAAACATCACCTGTTTTCCCCTCGATAAATATTGTATGTGTCATCCCTGATATTTAGTAAGATTGTGCAAGTCATCAGGAATTAGTTTACGTAACAAATGTGTAATGTAACCCTCTTGATACACAAGCACACAGAAAGATAGGAAGCTTATCATTAGATTATTGTTGTAGTATAAAGAATGGGAAAGAAATGAGACTTTTGTCATTTGTGCTTTATAACTGACTTGTGTGAGTGCATGTGTGTGTATGTGTGTGTGGGAAATTCACAATGGGTGATGATTGCAGTAGATAAACGTTTCAGGAAAAAGATGTGGAAAGGGGTAAAGAGCTGTTCTACAGTTTTTTAAAGCTAAGAACACTAACTCCTTACTTTTCCCAATGAAACAAATGAACATAAAGTCAATTTATTATATATACCACCAAAACCATTCTATCTTCAACATTTATTCGATGTGACTATCTGATGATACCAAATACAAAATAATGCTTCTTAGTAATAAGTTACATGAAATTGATAATATAAAATACCTGTATTTGTGTACAAATTTGTAGCATCAATATGATAAAAGCCTGAAATTCTCTTTTTTGCAGAGCAGATATGTCTTATATGATCAGAGAAAAAAATAATAATGAATTGCAGAGCAAGTTATGTCATATCCTCTAAAATTTAACTATGTTCTTATTAAAACTTTGATAACAATTAAATGTTCTATTTGTGATTAAGATGTAAGATCAGTATATCTGGTATCAATAGAAAAATTCGGATATAACTGTTGATTTATGTACTGACCATTTGGCTCCATTTGATAGGAACCTCCCCTTCTCTGAGTTGATGCTTTGTGTCCTTCATGGTAACATGCTAAATTATTATTCCAACTCACTTTATAGGGTTTTCATGAACAATGAGATATTTATATCTGTATATATAACATACATATATATATAAAACACATGATACATACACATATATGATATATATGATTTATGAAACTCTCAATAAAGTATACATATATGCATTTGTTTAACTGCGAAGCCTTATATACATAATTTTAAAGTCACAGTATTGTCAGAATCTTGTCTGTATATTTAAAATGTAGTAATATTTCTTCTTGTTCATTCAAAATTTTCTATCTCATTGGAGTGAAACTGTGTTAATTCTTGCAGCATTAGATTAATTTCTGCTTTGATAATTTCTCATTGTTGGTATTGGCTTGGGAGTTTTTCCACAAAAATTATTGAAAGAACTAATCAATATGGTCATCATTTGCCTGTGATATAGCCAACAAAAAAAAGATTTCCTATGTTGTGTTTTTATTCCTTATAATTAATTTTTTATTTATATGAAAGAAAATCATGTATATGATGCAAAGTAAAATTAAATAGCACTATTAGTCATATAGTAAAATAACTCATCCAGCTGCTAAATCCTCCATGTTACCCAAATTCAGTTTCCCCAAAATGATTTTCAACTCTTTTAGATATGTTTTTCCGATCCTTACCTCCATACCTTTTTAATGAATGCCTATACAATTATTTCTTGATTTGTTGAGTTAGGATGTTATCTATTGATTGTCTTTTTGGTGGTTGATAATTCAGTTCTGCTACACTTGCTCCACTGCAATGCACTGCTCCCCTTCCTCATACCCTCTCTCATATTTCTGTTAGAACATTTGGTTAAATCAATAGTCAGTGTCTGCATTATTATGTTACCTAATAATCATTTTTCTACATACTCCCCGTGCTCCTGCTCCAATCTAGCCTGGTCTGCTCACTGGTTGAATGGCATGGTTGTTCTCCTAGCTGTTTCAATCAGCAATCTTCTGTGTTGTATGGATCCTGTTCCCTGAATAACTTATCGTCTTATTTCTTAGTTTGATTTCATTTTGCAAAATCAGAATCTCTAGTTGCTTTCTCAGAAAGGACATATTGGGGTAAAACTGGAAAAGATGCTTTATGTCAGAAAACATTTTGGTGCTAACATATATTAGGATTGATTTTTTTAGGGGTGTTGCCCAGGTTCTTTGGCTCCTGGCTTGGAAGAATCCCACCCCAGGCCAGTGGGACAGAGTGACGACAGACATGAGCAACACACACAAGCAGCTTTTACTGCAGGTTATTTTTGCATAGACATAGAAAATGAAACTACAGTTCCTGAGGGGAAATGGGTCTATCTCTGCCAGTGGAGAAGACCCTGGGGTCTTACCACACTTCTACTTTTATGTCTACACTTTATGATATGCTAAATGGTAGGTGGAATGTTCATTATTTCTCTGGGAAAAGGGTGGGGAGTTCTTAGAGCTAAAAGTCCTTCCCAATTTTATCCGTATAGGGTAACTTCCTTTGGTCGCCATGACAATTGTAAACTGTCATGGCGCTGGTATGTGTGATGTTATGATGCTAATGTATGTTAATGGTGAAAAGGTCACCTTTAGACATGGGCTCCTAGTTTCTGTACATGCTCCTGGCCAGGAAAAGTCCCTAACCTCAAGTCCCTGCCCTTGTGGGTTAGGTTCTAAATGTTCATTGGCCTCCTCATTTTTGCCCCCTTCCTCTTTTTCTGTGGTTAGTGCTGCCAACATGCACCTGTGCCTAACACTTTATTCACAGTTTAGCTGGGTATATTATCTTTCTCCTGAATTTTAAAGGAATTCAATCTCCTACTTTCTGGCTTCCAGTCTTGTTCTTGAGAAGTTGGATGCCATTGTGAATTGCATTCACTTTTTATGAGACTTATTCCTAATCCATTTCCCACACTTGAAACACTTAGTATAATTTTTTTAATAATTATTTGTTTTCTTACATTTCATAATATAGTGCCTTTATGAGGGACTTTCTTCATTCATTGTGTTAGGCACTACGTGGGTCTTTGCTATTTGGAGACTAGTGTGCTTCACTTCTTGAATTTACTTGTATGATTAATTATAATTCCTATTAGTGAAATGTTGGATTTTCTGCATGTATCCTTCAATTATCAAACATTTGTCTCCTATTATCTCTGCTTTTTGTGTTAGCTCATGGGTTTTTTCCCTTCATTTATAAGGATATGGTTTTAGTAAGAATTGTTTCTTGTGTTCTTTTTTTAATAGCACTTTTTTGAGGGCATTGATTATATATTTTTAATGTTTTCTTCTGCTTTCTGTGTTGTCTGTGAATTTTTCTATTTCCTTGTATCTCTGTCATTTCAGACGCTTTCTTCAAACAACTGCTTTTAGCTATCCATTATATTTAAGAGCGATTCACTAAATGGCAGTTTGATATATGTGTGAAAGCATTTTTGCTTCACTGCAAGGTGATACACATATAAGTTGTTGTGTTCTTTGAAAACCTCCAAAAAGTTGTGGGGGCCTTTCCATTTTTCCAGAGGAAAATCCTTCAGTCATATGCCTAAAGGTAACTAAGTACTGACATGGTTTGGAAGAGCAGCTCACCATTCAAGATATTTTTTAATTCAATCCCCACTTTGTTTCTGGCTCTGACCGTTGCTCTATTGTGCCAGGTGTTCCCAAATTCCAATCCTCCCAGGTTTTATTCCTTTCAAAATTTTTTCTTGGTATCCTGTAAGGGTAGGCAAAAGTCTTTGTGTGCTGGGGAGAGTCCAGGGACAGATCTTTACATGACTTTGAACTCATCCATATGTTTTCAAAAGTGTGAATCACTTTTACATTTGCTTGTACTACACCCTCCAAATCCATAGCCTTTGCATGATTTTGTGGGGAAAATCAACATACTTCTGCACAAACTTTGATTTCAATATTGTTTTTTTCTATTAAGTCATATAACACTTTTGCATCTGATTTCCATCCTCACAAAATTGTTGATGTCTCTCATTTGCTGTTCTGTTCTCTTTGTGCATTTAAAAATTCTTTTTTCTTTTTGTCATCTAGGAAAGTTTCTCAGAGGAGCCAAGCAACTATGTTTAATCTGTCATATTTTATTCCTGTTTTAAAATACTGTTCCACATGAGGTTAAAACACAAATAGCACACAGGCATACACACACGAGAGAGAGAGAGAGAGAGAGAGAGAAAGAGAGAGAGAGAGAGAGAGAGAGAGAGAGAGAGAAAGATTCTAATATCTCCTGTAACGCTACTGCACCAGGAAAGAGCAGATTAATATTCTGATTTGGGAGGCAGGACAAATGATGATAATCGAAATGACTGCCCTTAAGGAACTATAGCAGCACTATTTGAAAGTGCCATACAAAGGGCAGAACTTCTGCTAATTAAGTCGTCCATAAAAAACAAATTATAATTCTGAGCTTCAGAGTTTCTAGGTTAAAATGCAAAAGAATGCATCTAAACCAATTTTCTGTGAAGTTTGCCCTTTATAGACAAACTTCAATTTACACCATGAATATTTATTCATAAATCCAGGTGAGCAGACATTGACGATGGGGCTCTGGCCATGTGGGTTGAGACCCGACCATAAGCAGAGTTGACAGGAAGCTGGCAGTAAAGGATGGGGAACCAATTGGAGGTCAATGTAGATAAACAGTGAAAATCACAGCAGACCAATGAAGACAGTGTAGTTCTGATCAATAAAATCTTCCCACGTAAGGCATTGAACTCCTGTTGGAGAGTAATAGCGATCTCATGTTTGAAACAGGATCCTAATTAGCCCAATGCGAAGAGCAATAATGTCGAACAGTCAGACATGGAGCGCTGGGGTGCTTGCCTGTGCGGAAGTCTCAGCTTTCATACATACCCACTTTGTGAATTTGAAGGCTGCATACACAGGTGTTGCATCAGTTTCCTCATTTGCAAAATAAATGCAATAGCAGTACTTCAGGGTTATTATGGGGATTAAAGGAAATAAGGCTTAGAAAGCATTGAGCATGGGAATAAAACATAACACAGAGTTCAGTAAACTCTGGCTGACCTACTCAAGTCCGTAAATTCTAGCTTCTCAGCTCTTGCTTGAATGTCCCCACAAAGCCTTCCGTCCAACTTGCACAACTCTGAACTTCACGTAACCAAGTCCTGCCCTGCCTAGACAATGAGAATCACATAACCTGTGCTGTCTTATGCTGTGTTGAGAATCCTCTTATATAAGGCAAAGCTTTGTAACCGAAGCTTACTTTTAGCATTTTTTAATTTGTTTCCTCCCTTGCATTTAGTTATTTATTTTTCATCTCATATTGCTGTTTAATTCAAATTCAAATATAACTTTTACTGAGGCTACCTTTATTCCTCTTGTAAGACGATATGATTAACAAATAATAAAAAAAAATCATACCTATGCTTTGAAACACCTCTGAAACACATCCTCTTCCATGAGTCCTTCCTATAACTACAAATAATCTTTATCTCTTTTGAACCCTGACCAAATTTATTTCTACTTTATTGATTATAACATACATATCACAATATTGATTTATTGGTAAATGTTCAATTTAATGTTTTTAGTAAACTTGAAGATTTGCACAAGCAACACCAAAATCCATTTTTAGAACACTTCTGTCATTCTCTCCCCCACAAAAAAAAAAATCTTTAGCACCTACTTCCTGTCCCTATCCCTGGCCTTAGGCAACCATCAATCTACTTTTTCTATAGATAGATTTGAATTTTCTGGACATTTTATGTAAATGGCTTTACACAACATGTGGTCTTTTATAACTGAAGTTTTTCAGTCATGCAATGTTTCTGAGGATCATCCATGTAGTAGCACGTATCAATACATGCTCCTTTTTATTGCTGAACGGTATTCCGGCATATGGACATACCACACGGCTGTTATTCATCCACTGATTGAGGGACTTTTGTGTTGTTTTTACTTTTTTTTGCTAATATGAATAATGCTGCTATGAATATTCACATACAGGTCTTTGTGTGGACATATGTTTTCATTTCTCTTGGGTGGATACTTACGCATCTCAACAAAACTTTGTGTATCCTTTCTCTGTATTGTGTATTACATTTTATTTTAGCATGATTGTGTTTGGGTCTGTCTCTACCTATTCCAGTCCCTTAAAATGGATGTTCTCCAATGTCCTGTTCTACTCTACTTTTAAAAATAATATGTCTTTTGATCAGCTTCTCTATCCTCAAAGTGTAATTAAAATTTCTACTTGAATGATTTAAGTATCTTTATCTTCAACCTTCCTTTTGTGTGCCACCTATGTGGTCTAGTTTTGGAGCATACTTGTTAGAATATTAAATAAAACTTAAATTTTGGCTGATAGGATATCGATCCTGTGTTTTATAAAGGCTTTCTCAATCTTGGTTTTAAAAGTGCCATTGGCCTTAGGGAGTAAATAATATTCACATTAAGTCTAAAATAGAAGGTTTAAAATAGTTTTTTTAAAAATAAACTTTCAAGCCATTCACATTTGCTATCTTTTTATTTCTTACAGTCATTAACAAAAGACTCCCAGAAGCAAAAATAATTGAGGCATCTATTTAGACCATCGCATGTGTGGTGAGTGAAGAACTGCTTCTTTAATTTGTCATTTTTGTTATTGATTTTTAAATTTTAATATTGAAAGAAAAATTTCCTAAAAGGCCATTTTTGAAAGCGGCAACAGTTTTAAACTCAGCAGTTGTTCTTGCCTTTTTCTTTATCAAAGTGAGAAAGAAAGTTATTTTTAATGGCAATTGTGTGCAAATTTGGTGTTGATGGAGCTGGCAGAAACATCTATTATGTAAAATTACCTGGTTGGGGTATTAGAAAGGGTGTAATTTCATCTTTAGTTTCCCACTTGCAATTTATGACTTCAACAACTTCCATGGAAATTACAGCTTGAAGCACACTTGGTGCACTTTATTTTCTATTCTTAAAACTTGAGGGGGTAAGTGAGAGCTAAATCCATGGCAGAAAAACCCACAGTTGTTCGATTGATACTAGGAAATAAGATTTCTAGGTACAGGATTTAATAAAAGAACCTAATAAGATTCTACTTTTTTTTTTTTTGCCTTTTTTCCTTTTTTCTTTTTCAGTTTCTTATTTTAAATTTTCTTCAATCTCAAGTTGTAATTAGAAAAAGTCCATTTTGATTTGCAGGGTGTATTAGCTTAAAGCGAGAGCTGCAATGCATATTCTATTTTTTTTAACCACCAAATTAGATACACTAAAACTGGAACTGATTTTCCACATTCCTGTAAAATATTTTTATGAGTAAAATTTGAAGAACAGCTACTCACTAGAAAGAGAGGGGAAAACAATGCTGACTCTAGTTATACTGATACTTACAGGTACTTGATATTTATCTTAAAGCTTTAACACAATATTTTAAACTCTAAAGCTATATAAGGGCACTATTAGTCCATTTTGTCCCTACTCTATGAAAGATAATTTTGTTTTGCTAAAGATAAGCAAGGTTACCCAGAAAAATTTGAGACCTCATGGTATATATCAATTATATATGATATGAATCCCAATATAAAGTAGACGCTATTGGAGCCAGGATCAGAAAATGAAGTTTTTAAAAAGTGAGAATTGTAGTTTTTACCATCATATAGATGTTTATAGATCTTTACATAGGGGAAAATCTATTTTTTTTTCTATATCTTAAGAATCTTAGGCTGTTTTGGCTTCCATAACAAGTTATAATAGAATGGGTGGGTTAAAAAAAAACAAAAAACAAACAAACAAAAATCAGAAAATTTATTTCTCACAATTCTGGAAGCTGAGATGTCCAAGATCAAGGTGCTGGAAGGTTCCCAGTCTGATTAGGACCCGCTTCTTAGTTAACAGAAGGTCATCTTCTCTTTACAACCTTATGCAGTGAAGGGATTAGGGACTTCTCTGGGATCTGTCTTACAAGGGCACTAATCCTATTCATGAGGCTCTTAACTCATAACATAATCACCTCCCAAAGACCCCATCTCCTGACACCATCACATTGGGGATTAGGTTTCAACATATGAATTTGGGGAACATAAACATTCAGTCTATAGCTATAAGCTTATCCAAGATTTGATTGCAAATTAAGAGACATCTTTCTCATTTCTTTCCAGAGTGAAATCTAACCAGATCTTCAAAATTTCTCAAGAACATAATGTTATTAAGGACGCAGCAATATGGACATGCATGCACTGCTTATGATAGTGTGAATTGATATGATCTTTATGGAAAATAATACAGAAATTTTCATAGTTGTATTAAGAATTTGAAAAACATTCTGGCAATATACCCAGATAAATAACTCGCAACAGGTTTATAAAAAGTTCTAACTAAAAATATGTTTGTGTAGTGTCATTTATTTTGGAAAAATATAAAGTAATTTAAATATTCCAAAGTAGCAACACGATTTACTAAGATATAGCACATTTATTCAGTGTAGTGTAATGGTCTGTTATTAAAAATAATCATTGTAAATATGATTTAATTGCATAGGGATTCTTTATTGTAAAATATTAGGTGAAAAAGTAGGATATAAAACTGGATATACAATATAATTATAATTGTATAGAAAATAAACAAAGGAGAAACTGAAAAAAAACGTGAGCTGTGGCTGCATCCTCATTTTATTATAGTACTTTGAATAGTGTTCATTTATTTTATTTATTTGCTAATTTTTAATGCATTTGTCATACCCATACACATTCAGCTTATTAGCTGAACATGGGACAAACATCTTTATTTATTTAATTAGTTTAAAGTTGGCTTTTAAAAACCTGCTCTATTGAATTATTCTTCTCTGCTCTTTGATTAATTCTCAGGGAGATTACATTGCTTTTCTGGTCACTTTCAAGTATCAAAAAGGGCAGTTTAATCTAATAACACAAGCATCAGTCTTTCATGCAATTTAAAATTCTTCTTCCCTCTCACAGATGGGGCAGAAAAGGGCTCAGAAACCTGCTGTGGAGTAGGAAAGAGATATATCCTATTTCTTCAGCTTATTCTTAGCTCATCCTTTCCCATTCCCTACACCAGATGCGTATTTTTCCTCCAGGTTGGACTAGGGGGAGGGAGATGTGTTAATAGTACATAGCTGAAAAGGTTTTACCTTCGTAATGCAGTTGCATTCTTCTGAAGGTACACTCTGGATGTAGCAGAAGCCCGAATGCTGCATTTTTCCTCATCTGAAGACTTAGAGGTTCCTTGGGTCATCTGGGGATCTTCTAAGTCCCCTTCTGTGGAATGGGTTAAGCAATCCCTAATTTACCAGTTATGACCAGCTTCCTACTGAGCTTCTGTCTCTAAAGGTTCACTCCCAGCATCTTTGTGTCAAAGCTATGTGGCTTCTGGCAGCAAGCTCTCTTGACCAAGCTATTCTACAAGACAAGACAAGCTGGATGACTCCCACTTGCATTCCAAGAGAAGATTTTCAGGGTTTCCATTTTCGTCAATGGAAGTTTACCATGTTTCTGCTAAAATTCTTTCTGCTTACCATGTGCTACTCTTACTACCATCACCTTGAATACCTGAATTGTCTGAATGTTTATATCACCCCAAAAATTCTTATGTTGGAATCCTCACCACCAAGGTGATGGTAATAGGAGACAGAACCTTTGGGA